>RJWT010037962.1:0-12960 GCA_004365215.1 Cuniculus paca
AAAAAAAAAATCAGAAAATTACCAAGCAGCCATGAAATTGACATATGACTCTGAGACATTCCATTTAAAAGACGCCTATAATTACCCTGTGTTTTATTTTGCAACCCCAGTTCAAGTGAAAATTTTAAAGTGCTGGGGTCATAATACATAAGATGTGCAATACAGAATTCTTAAATAAGAGCTGCACAATACAAGAGATGTTGGCATAGAGAAACCTTGAGTTCAAATGGATTTGAAAACCTCTGCAAGTTAAGGTCACTTCCTTCCTTTAAATAAGAGGAAATTCATTGGGGATATAGGAGAAATGAAAGACTACCAACTGCTAGTAAGCTCACTATATGGTTGACAGAGTAATCTCTAACATCAGCAACTAAATTGAGGTGATGTGGAAAGGTTGACAAAATGTTTATACCTCATCAAAGAAAGAGAGTTGAAAGCTGGTGGTTAAATATAGCCTGTTTCTACTAAAGAAACCACTTCTCCATCAACAAAAATGATGGAAAGTGGGATTGAGTCCCAAGCAAGGGCTAACTGAACCCAAGTTTGTCTTCAGGGAGGCACATAACTTCTTAGATCCATGTCTCTATAATCCCTAGGACAACGAATCTCATAGTTTCTGTAGGGGCACTCATGATGAAGAACATTAAGGGTGTACTTCATAAGAACAGGCATAATAATAATACTGAATGATAAATTATCTCAGGGACTCCACATAATAACAGATCCCAGTTACACTATTTTACAAAGGCAGAAACTGAGGCATACATTTTAACTGATTTGCCAGGTAGAAGGAAGGAAATGAAATGAACAGACTGTTTACAGAGTTAACTCCTCAGTTACTACTGAAGATGCTTCCTGTACCTGTCTCCTGCAGTACTATATCTCCAAAACCAAGTACGGTGATTTTCACATAGTAAGCGTTCAAATATTTCTCAAGTGAATAAATGAGGTTCATGTGTGGTTTTACTGACTGCGGTAGTCAGGATTCTCCAGACGAACAGAGCCAATAATATATATGTAGATATTTAAAAGATTTGCTATAGAAATTGGCTCACTTGATTATGAAAGTTAAAAAGTTCCATGATTTGCTATCTGCAGGATGGAGATCCAAGAAAACCTCTGAATTATTGTTGAGCCTCTTGACAAGAGCACTATCACATTACCCTGAAATAGTCTTTTTCTGATGAGTTTCTCTTTAAGACACTAACAAAAGAGTGAAAGGACAAGTTCCAGAAGAACTGCAGTTCTTTACTTCTGGTCATACATTTTGAAGGATATTATCATAAATGTATGCTTTACTGTATGACCCAAATGACTGCCAGTAAAGATCCACATGTTGCCATGAATCCAAGCAGCAAGCCTGGATTTGGAAACATTATTAAAGATTTAGGAATTACACAAACAGGTACCGCATGGCCTTATCTCTCTCAATGCTCCCTCTCTCCTCCCTAGTTCCTCCTTTACCTTCCCCTAGTGTAACAGAGCAATTTCAGCCATAGGAGAAAGGGCAGAGAGAACAGAATACAACATGAAACCAACAGGAGAGAGAAATTCACTACATTAATGTTTGGAAATGATTCTGCGATTACCAGGCAACAAAGGGATTTCTGTTTATTTTGTTAGTCTGTATTCTTCTATCCTAGGCTTCCTTCCCTAACTGGAAGGTAATGGTCATCTCTTATGTCCAAGGAGCTGTGACATTCCACAAGACTTAATTCTAAATCAGTACTTTGGTGAGTCATGTGTCTACTCGATGCCAGGCACTTCACTAGGCACTGAGGATTCAAGGATCAGATGACATGAACTCCAACCTGGAAAAGTTTAATATTTATCAGGGAAATAAGCTCACAAATCAATGATTATGAAACATGATGGGAGCAGCTTAGAGTGAAATCTGCCCCCAAGTGTGGTGTTTAGAGGAAGTCTTTCTTCTCCAGGCAGTGTCATTCAGGCTGACTCCGGAGTAGGTGAGGGCAGTCAGGAGAGCTTTCCAAAGGCTATAGCTATGTGTTTAGAAGTCGAGTGTGTGTGCTTGGAGGAATAAGAAGATTAAGGAAAGAAGGAATGAGAGGTGAAATGGAATGAGTAGGCCAGGTCAGACCACTAGTTGTTTAGACTACACGGAAGTTTGAAGTTGATCTAAATTCTCATCCTTTTTCCTGTCACTGATCCCTTTGGAAGTCTGATAAGTCTATGGGCCCATTTTCTTCAAAAAATGTTACATAAAATATGTGCTATATATATATATATATATATATATATATATATATATATATATAATATGTTTTATATGTTGTTTATAGACAGCATAGACATAGATATGTGGCACTGCAATGTGTAAGATTACAAAGCAACAGAATGGTACCACAGTACGATTCCATCTTGGTGAAGACTGCAAGCCAAAAATGCCTGATGCTGATGACACGCAAGGAAGTAGGGAAGTGATGTGATGAGATTTTCATTTCAGAAAGAGCACTCAAAATCTGGGAGCAGGTGAACAAGACAAATGGAAGGACAAATCTGGCAGTTATTAGTGTAGCCCAAGTGAGAAAGTTGGAGTGACGAAGATGTCATTATTATTATTATTTATTGTGGTCCTTCTAAAACAGTGGTCTGGCATCTAGAAAACATAGCACCTTCTTTAATGTTAATATTTTAAAACACTTTTTACCATGGTGGAACAAAATGTAATGACAGCACAAACTTCCTATATATTTTTCTATACCTTTTGAAACAAGAAATTTAAAAAGTAAATTTGAGTAATATATATGTATATTTCAAAATGTCAGTATTAGGGCATAACTAGACCCAAAGAGAGAATGGAGTAGTCAGCACCCATCCCCAGAATCACCCAAAATCACCATGTGGACAACAGCTCCAAATGCTGACCAACACAAGAAGGTCATGTTAGCAACTCCCTCAAGGGCCATTACCACTGTGATGTGAATTTCCTAAAACACTGAACAACTCCACTCCAAAATGAGATAAAATGCAGTCATTCTGCAATTTACACAGAAGTAACATTCCAGGAAGACTCACTGTCTACTAAAAACACACAAAATATATTGTATTAGTTAGTATAATAATAATATTGGTTCCACACTTCTCCACTGTTGGTGGGAGTGTAGACTGTGGAAATCAGTCTGGAGTTTCCTCAAAAAGATGGGATTGGAGGTCCCATTTGACCCAGCTATTCTGCTTCTGGGCATATTCCCAGAAGAAGTGAAATCATCTTACCACAGTGATGTATGTGCACCCATGTTTATAGCAGCACAATTTATAATAGCCCAATCTTGGAAACAACCTAAATGCCATCAATTGAGGAGTGGATAAAAAAGATGTGGTACTTTTATACAATAGAATACTATTCAGCTATAAAGAAGGATCACATTGAGGCTTTTATAGATCAATGGATGCGACTTGAGACCATACTCCTAAGTGAAATAAACCTAACTCACATGTGTAAATACCGCATTGTCTCCCTAGTGTAAGAAACTGAAAGACTCAATAAGATACAAAATTCCTAATAAATATGGGGGAAAGGTTCTGAAGTCCAATGGTGCTTTTATTCTTTGATTTGATTGGTTTAAGTCTCTTTTCTACTATTTGATTGCAATATGTGATAAGATAGGAACAGTTCTTTTGAAGAAAACAGGGGACATTAAGGCAGTCATTGTTGGTTTCTTGTTTTCTGAGTTGAAAGCCTATAACACTTTCACTCTTTGTTTTATCTGGTTTTATATAATTTTGTTTTGTTTGAGTTTATTGTCTGTAAATATATGAACAACGATTTCAAAGAAGACAAGAGACACTAGGGTAGCCATTGTTAATCTCCTGTTGTTGTGTTTTGAAGACCTGTATTGCTTGCAGTGCTCTGTTCTGAAATGCTATGTTGTGTTTGACTCTGTTTTGTTCTCTTTAAAATAAAAATAATAATAATAATATTGGTTCCAGGTTAGTCAATTCTTAGATTTTTCATCTATACATGTGAATGACTAGTAGGGCCCTTAAAACACTCATGGGCTGACAGCTTATTACCAGTATTAGATGTTCAACATCTCTAGCCCTAGTTCCTCTTCATTGTGGAGTCCTAAACTGTGCTCCCACAAAGTTGTGAAATGCTGTATGGACAATATCACGCCTATTAAAAACCAAAAACATACCAAGACCTAAAATACCATACTAGCACATGTGTCAGTGATGAAAGAAGGTGAAAGAGGAAAAATGAGATTGGTTTAGAGAACAACTAAAAGGAACTTCTTAATAATTCTAACACCCATTTCTAAAGAAAGCAAGATTGAGCCAGGAATGGTAGCACCCTCTTGTAATTCCTGTACCAGGGAGGCTGAGGCAGGAAGATTGCCACGAGTTCAAGGCCAGGCTTGGGCTACATAGTGAAACGTTGTCTAAATAAATAAATAAATAAATAGATTAAGAGTGCTTGTAAAAGACCCCTCTTTGGCAAATTCTCTCTCCCCTCAATCTCCAATTTCAGTTAGCAGCTGAGACTTCAAAGAAAAGAGCAGCTACTTGCTCCCCCACCCTCTCCAACTGGCCAAAGGGGAAAATTACCCTTTGACCCCCAAAACCATTTACTAATGACCTGCAGCATGAGATTGGATGACTTTTCTCATTAGTGCATGACTACATTGCAAATGTTATTGCCAGCTAGCCGATTATAAAAGCATAAAGAGAAAGTAATTAGCACAATCATTTTACATAGAGTAAATTTTAGTGCAGCCAGTTTGTCAGAGATGCAATTTCATGGGATCACAGCCATGCATTAATGGAGTTATGGGAAACTGTTAATTTGTTATTTGAAATGAAGTCCTTATCTCTGACCAGTTAATTCAGTTAGCGCCTGATGCTAGGGAGGCCAGTGGTACAGGTCTGCCTTCAGCACAGTCCAGTTTGACTTTGTATGTCATGCAAGTGCTGCCTGGTACTCCCCACCAGCCAGCGCAGCAAAAGGACAGCTTATCCTAAGTGGAACACATCCCAGGGTTCCATGAACATAGATGAATGAGGAAGACTTGCAGAGAGAATTTATATCCAAAATATACACGAAAGTGAGACAACACAAGGGATCTTTGAGGTCACAGAGCTCCTCTGTATCTGGACTGTTGTAGTGGAGTCACAAACCTATCCATACAATAAAGCTCTATAAAGTTAAACACACAGAGAGTACAAATAGCACTAGAGAAATCTGAATAAGATTAGTGAGCTGTATCAAGGTCAATATCTTGGTTATGATACTGTAGTATAGCTTTTGGTGAAATGTTAATTTAAAGTAAGCCAAGTTAAGGGTACACAGGATCTCTGTGTGACTGCTTACAACTACATGCTCACCTACAACTGTACCAATAACATTTTGATTGAGAATGAAAAATGCCCATAGGACTGACTATGTATAAGTAGAACAAGACATGTATCTCCCAGTCAGAAGAGAATTCAGGAAGGATTCAGGAGACTGTACCTCCTGAACCACATCTTTTAGTGCTCCAATGCAAAGTTCACTTTCATCTCTTCTGCATAAACATATAGAAGCAGATATTCAAACTTTTCTAATCCCGTCAACTTTATTCATATTAGATATTGTTTGTCTCATTACTGAATCAAGTGTGAATTCCTGGTGTTTGGATTTTCATTCAAAAGAAAAAATGAGAAAACAGCCATCTTTTAAAAAAATTATCAGTCATCCCAAATACAGATCATCTCAGATATAAAATCATATCAACCCTCCTCTGAGAATAGCTTCTTAGCAGTCAATCTTCTGAGTTAGTCAAACAAAATATGACTGAATATCATATTTAGCCTTAATGTACAAGTTTTGAAACTGAAAAGCAAACACAGTTGAGATTTGGGTTCACTTTGGAATGGGCTGCAAAACGATGATATAGAATTTTCAATTGTTTTTTATCTGTAGATTGAGGATTAAACCTAGGGCCTCGTGCTTGCTAGAAGAGTACTTTATTACTAAGCTGCACCACCAACCCTCTGTCCAGTTCTACCGTGGGAGAGTATTCAGGATAAAGTCACCAACCAAATGTCTAGCTGCTTTTGCTTCTCATCTCCCTGAGTCCCCATGAACTCTTCTGTAAGGAAATGTACCCTGGCCGATTGTGTGAGACAAATGCTGTGTCACACACCCAACCTTTTGCCTCTGTACTGGGTTGAATTGGTCTCCCCCATAGTTCAGGAATTAATGTCTACCTGGAACTTCAGAATGTGCCTTTATTTGGAAATAAAGTTTTTGCAGATACAAGCAAAGTGAAGATGAAGTCATAGGGGATGAAGGTGGATCCTAAATCCAATGACTGACAGTCTTATAAGAAGAGGAGAGGACATGCAGGGACACACTTCAGGAAGTAGCCCACGTAACCATGAAGGTGAAGATGAATGATGCCACTCCAAGTCAAGGAACAATGAAATTGGTCAGCAACCACCAAAAGCCAGGAGAGGACCATAAAACACAGTCTTTCTTAAAGCCTCCAGAAGGAGCCCACCCAGGGAAATCGTTGATTTCAGACTTCATGCCTTGAACAGTGAACCAATAAGTTTTTATGGTATTGTGAGCTGTTATAGCAGCCTTAGGAAATGAGTACAAAAACCCAGCCCAGAGATCTGCAGCATATATTACCATGTTGAAAGCTTTAAGAAATCCTGAAAGACCCCAAATTTTTCTAACCATAGAAGCATTTTCTCCACAAAATATCCATTAATCTTGCATGGAACATGGTATGAAACTGCTATATTAGACAATTTCAAATTTCCATGTGCACATGAATCACTCGAGGAATTTATTAAAATGATGACTCTAATGATCAAGCTTGCTATGAGTCTTGATATTCTGAATGTTTTATAAGCTCTGAGGTAACACTGATGCTTCTCAGCCTGGGACTACGCATGTAGCAGTAAGCTTGAAATCCTATGCATCAGGAGGCAAGGAGATAATTTTCCACATCTTGTTTGCCTAGCTCAAATGACAATGATATCGATATCTGTGGTAGTTTGATTTTGTTCTCAGCTCTTTATCTCCCATATGACTTGCCTTGAGTCATGAAATATTCATGTATATGCAAGAATATCAGTGGATGAAGAGAGTCTGTCTCTTCAGATTGGGCCCCAGAATAAAGACATGACCTCAATTCAACCAGTGACCTGAAATCCAGCCTGGCCCATCCAAACCCAGCCAACTATACACCTACAAGAGGAAAACAAATGCTTACTATTATAAGCTATTCACAATTTAACTTGCTTGGTAATCCAGCAAAAACTAACAAGCATACTGTCATTGTCTTCTACATATTCACCTATAACTATGGATACAAATCTTATGCATAAGCTAACCAGTACAAAAAAAGTAAATGGTAGGTTTCCTACTCAGAGAGTTGACTACATAACAGGCAAAAAGTGATGGGCAGATGAAAGAGTGAAGTGCAGAGTAAAATCATATGGGATTAAAAGTAATGGTAGTTTAATATAATCTAAGTACGTTGCAGTCCTCAGAGAAAGGTATGGATGACTATTGTGTAGATAAGGAAGTATTCATTCTGGGAGTTTGAGGATGGCCTCTAGAAAAAGCTTTCTAACAAAGAAAAATGTCACAAGCTAACAAAGTATTGATTGCAATGTTCAAACCACCTTTTCTGACTGTTATGGGAAAGCTTACATACATTATAATACTGTGGCAGGCCATTTGCGACCATTTGGAGGAGAAAGAACACTGTACTGGTACATTATTCTCTCCTGGCACAGTAACAAAGGGAGGCATGATGAGGGGCAGCCAGTGACCAGCTTTCAGTAGCCATGACAAAGTGAAGGCACTGAGGCCAAGGGCTGCCGGTGGGAGTCAGCACACATTATTTGCCCAGTGGAGCTGAGGGAGGCTAAGAAATAATGGAGCTGGGAAAAAAAAAGTGCTTTGCACCAAATTACTTTTTATTTCTCACTTAATAAAAACGTCCAGGGCTGTCTTCGGTTATTGTGGCTGGGTTCATGATTCATAGATCATAAATGTGTACATGGAACAATTCTTCTGATGATGTGCTGGGGATTAAAGGAACTTCAGAGGGTGGAGTGGTTGTGTTCAGAGTGACTGTTCTCCTTCCCCAGATGTCAGCTCACCTGCAGCACCCATTCGCAAGAGGAGACATTGCCATAGCTGTCCATGGGTAACCCAGGACACAGAATCAATGCGCAGTACCACCTGTACCAATGATTATTCAATTTTTTATAGTAAGAAGCCTTCATAGATGATCTGTTTCTACAAACTCATTTTTTAGGATGTGAAACTGAGGCCAAACAAAAGTAATGTGCCCAACTTGGTAGGAGTCCTGAACAAGAATCCCAGACTTGGGCTCCATGGGCCATTGCTTTCACATTTGGAGCAAGAGCTCTCAGGATGGTGGCAGGAGCTTTGTATTTTCTCCACAGCCAGCCCTGCCACCGGGTCCACAGTGGCTGCCTCCGGACAGGGTCTCTCCTGAAGGATCTTAGAGGCAGCTCATCCTGGGAAGAGGAAGCATAGGACATATAGAAGTCAAGTTATGGCCAATAGCAAGGGGAGAGTGAATGTACATCAGGCTCCATACACCTCAGATTGTCCGGACCTCCATCAGTACCCCACCTCCCAACAACTGGACCAGAGTTGTGAGACTGTAGAGAGGCAGTAACCAAAAATTTAACAGCTAACATTTACTTAACATTTTATGTCAACTATCTTATTCAAACTCATCAAAACCCATTTTAGAGATGCAGAAACTGAAGCTTAAATAAATTTTTCAGATTGTTGATGCACACATGTGGGTAAAAAAAGGGTTCAAGGGTGAAATTTGTACTTTAGGACTCTTGTCCATAATCTCCATTGTATATCAGTTTGCCACTGAAATAATCTGTGTACAACACATGAAATAAAACTTACCCATTCAAGCGTAGTCACATTCTCCTCACTCCACCCCACCAAAAGGATTCTGCCATTCTCAGTCGATTCACTTGCTCCATCCTTTACTCAAAGATGAAAAGGTTATCTTCTCTCAGGATTTAAGAGTGGAAAGGGTATGGAAGGTCCTGGAAGAGGAATGAAAGGAACAAATCTTACCAAAAAAAGTAAAGCAAGGACAAAAAGAGAGAAGTAAGGCAGATAAACCTAGTGATAGAAGTAAATGGTGACTGAGAAGCTCCAGGCAGTGTGTGATGCAAAAGAAGAGGAAGCAGAAGTGTTTCTGAGAATTAATGCATTTGGTTGACAGAATAAAATGTGCTTTCATATTTATGTATGGTTACAAAGTTGTATTTTAGGAATGTGACCCCATTCCAGAGGTAAATAACTCGAATGAACCACAATTTTAAGACCAAAGTGTATAAATCCAATTGGTTCATATCTATTAAGACAGAAGGAGTAGAAAGTTTCTCTCTGTGCAAACTTGTTGCACATAGTGGGGTTAGGGCAATTCTACACAAACACAGCAGACACAACAAAGGCCACCAACCATGCAAAAGGCAGGAGAGCCAGGAAGGAACTGGCAAGTCCAACATCTTGTGCATGCAAGAAAAGAGAAAATAGCAAAAAATAAAAGCTCACAAAGAAAACTTTTCCAAACACACAGACAATTCCCTCTGGGAACCTAAGTGACCTAGCTGGAAGGTTGGAGGAAGTATATATCCTGAAGGTGGAGGTGGAAAAATGCTCTCTTATTCTATTCTCACAGTCCTAATAAACACCTCCAGTTTATGAAAACCCAAGAAAGCATGGATTATATGCTCTACCTTTATTGAAATACTAGAAAAATATAAACCAAAAGATATATATTATTATAATTATTATTATCAACATCATCATTATTATTTGACCTTTAAGAAAAAGAAAGTCCCAGAACTCTGGAAACTTGAAGCAACGGGGTCACAAGTTCAAGCTCACCCTAGTCACCTTAGCAACTGAATGAGATCCTGTCTCAAAATAAAAAAGGGCTGGGAATAAAGCTGAGTGGGAAGGCCTGGGTTCCATCTGAGTACTTCAAGAAAAGAAGGAGGAGGGGGAGGAGAAGGAGGAACAGAAGAAAGAGATGGAGAAAAAGGAAGAGGAGGAGCAGGAGAAAAGGGGTGAAGAGGAGGAGGAGGAAGAGGAAATCTACCATTTGTGACAACATGGGTGAAGCAGGAGAGCATTGTGGTGAATGAAATAAACCCGACACAAAAAGAATACTCCTGCATGATAGCTCATATGTGGTATCTAAAAAAACATCAAATTACTAGAGTAGAATGACAGTTACCAGGGGTAGGGAGGCAGAAGAAATGGGCACATGTCAGTCACAGATACAAATTTACAGGTGCACTAAATGAGTACGTTTTTGAGGTCTAATATACTACATGTGAACTATAGGTAATAATCCAGTGTTTCATACTTGAAATATTCTTTTTTTTCTGTTATATACTTTTACTTTAGTTTATTAGTACATGTGTGTAGTACATAATGTTTACATTCCTTGTGAGGCACTGGTACATGACACACACACATAGCATATACATATCACATTTGAATTCCTTTTCTCATCCTCTTTCCCTTTCCTCCTTCTCCTCTCTACCCACCCCTTGATCCCTTTCCTTTTATTGTGTGTGTTTGCATTATGTAACGTTTACATTTCTTGTGTGGAGTTAGTACAGGCATGTAATACATTCCAATTCCTTTTTTTTTAATCACTTAACCCTTCTCTTCCTCTACCTCTTTATTCTCTTTCCCTTTGAGAACAATCTATCTCTCTACTTCCAATTATCTATCTCTTATTTTGCTCTTTATTTTTACTTGGGTTTCTCATATAAGAGAAACCATGTGCTATTTAGGCTTGCATATCTGATTTATTTCACCTCATATTATGGTCTCAAGGTGCCTCTGTTTTCCCACAAATGCCTCAAGTTTATCTTTCCTTATAACAAAGTAGTACTCCATGGCATGTAAATACCTTATTTTCTTTATCCATTCATCTCTTAATGGACATATGGGTCTCTCCCAAGATTTAGCTATTATAAATTGTACTGTATAAACATGGGTATTTGTTCTTACCACAAAAAAATAGCAACCATAACTATATGAAGAGATGAATGTATTAATTAGTTGGACTGTAGTAATCAGTGCACTATAAATATATTTGGGTATATATAGACTACATGCTGTACATCTTAAATTTCTATTAAAAATACGTGATTTTAACTTTAAAATATATTGGTAATATATTTAGATTGTATATGCTAATTTGAAGGACATACAACAGAGCATACCTGTCCTGCAGGGAAGTAGATATTTCAGTATGTGCTCTGGAATTGATAATCAGCACTGCAAAGTGGATTTAAGAGATGACACGGAAACCATAGGGACTATGAGGAAGCCCATGGGGAAGGGGAGCCCAGAGGTCTGAACTTTCAGCAAGCACAGCTTCTGAGTTGCTTAGCAACCTCCTGCCTAGAGATTGAGTGAGTCTTTCACATGTCTGCAGTGAGCTGTTTGTTGAAAGTAATAAAATTATATCCAAGACACCAAAGAGTTACTTTGACTTTTGGAGGGGACAAGCACACAACCAGAGCAGTCCATCACCAAGATTTATTAGGTTTGCACCATAAGCTGCCCTAGGGTTTAGAAAGAAATAGGAGACAGTCCCAAAGACTCTTAGAAACATTCACTACCCTAGCAACACACAGTCATATTTGTGAGGTTATTGAAAAGAAATAAACTTACCTCTCTGAGTATTTTTCATTATATTTTGTGTGTTTTGGAAATGCATTGGGTTATCTTATTTGTTTGTGCATACAAATGTCCTCATGACCATTTTAATGTAAAGAAACTCAACTTCTTTACAAAGGACTACCTAAGGCAATGATAGAATAAATAGGTAAACCATTTCTTGGGGTTAAGTATAACAGCATTTTGTGACTTAGTCTATTATTCCCTAAAGTCATTAGTATGCAAAAATAGTCATGATACAAACAGGCTTAATTTCGGTATAAAGTATATTTGAAGGGAAAGAACTGACATACCAACCCCTCTAGCATCCAAAACAAAGAGATAAAGAAATCTGAAGTAGTTCCTTTCCAACAAAGCCTTGGTGACAAAGAAGGTGCACTTGGTGACTTCTAGATAGAGGAAAGTCTTAACTGGATTCAAAGATGAAGTCTATACAGTGAACTAGTTTTGCATGTAGATGAAGCTTAAGGATCTCTAGTTCATGTCATTGGCCTGAGAAATATGACCATGCATGTGGTGTGAAATGAAGTAGGACACGGATCACAGCTGGCATCTCTGGAATGTGATCATCCTTTCTCTTTCACTGCCCTGGGGAGCAGGCACAGCAAATAGACACTGTCTGGGTAGAGGCACAGAATATCTCTCTCACATGAGTGAGCAGTGGGAGTCTGGGCTGCCCAGACACTTGGGTCTCCTGAGAGGCAGACAGGCATGCCAAGGAACACTGTCAGCTGACACATCCAGAGTCCTGACAGGCAAGCAAAGGAAGGACCACATACAGTTATGATTGGGATGTGCTTTGTTCCCCACGGGTGCAAGTGTTGAAAGCTTGGTCTCCAATGTGGAGATGTGAGAGATAGTGGGACCTTTAAGAATTAGGGCCTAGGTGAAGGTAATAAGGTTACTGAGGGTGCTGCCCTTGCAAGGAATAAACACAGTTCTTATGGGATCCCAGTTAGTTCCCATAAAAGTGGATTGTTATAAATAAGACTGGCCCCTCCCTAATCTCTTGCTTCCTATCTTGCCTTGTGATCTCTCTTTCTTGCATGGATCACCGCCAAGGAGGTTCTCACAAGAGGACAAATTGATAAGTCCATTAAATCTGAGACAAAGCCTCCAAATCTCCAAGCTAAGTAAATCTCCTTTCTTTGTTAAGTATCTAGCCTCAGGTATTTTGCTATAGTATCAGAAAACTGACTTAATACTACACCAAACTACAAACATCT
>RJWT010037963.1:0-12978 GCA_004365215.1 Cuniculus paca
ATGGAAAATAACAGAGCAGGAGTGGAGGTAGAATAAATTGGAGGCTACAGGTTGAGTTTTATAGAACAGAAATGATCATGATTTAGGATTATTGTCCCATTCAAGATGAGAAGTCTTAATTCTGAAAATTCCTGGACTTAGTATACCTTAAAAAAATGATGTGTTCTCTGATACCGCCATTCCACTTCTAGTTATGTGCCTAAAATAATTGAAAGCAGAATCGTGATGGCATATCATACACCCACGTTCATAATGGTATCATTTACAGTAATTAAAATTCGGCAGCAACACAGGCGTTCCTGGTTAGAATGATGGATAAGCAAACTGGGACATAGACATACATTGGAATATTATTCAGTCTTAAAAGGGAAGAGGATTCTGACATGCTGCAATATAAGTGAAATCTAAGGACACTATGCAAATTGAAATAAACCAGATCACACTAAGAAAGCCTGTATGATTTTTTCTTATGTTCTGTAATTAGTCAAAATCCTAGAGAAATCAAGGAGAATGTTGGCAGTCAAGGACAGAACTAGAAACAGAATGGAGATTTATTGCCTGCTAGCTGCAGAATTTTAGTTTTACTAGATGGAATGAATTTGGAGATGGATGGTGGTGACGATTTACAAGATCTTGACTCTTTAATACTATATAGCACAGCACATTTAAAAGTGGTTAATTTAGTTTATTTTACATTATACATATTTTACCTCAAGAAAAACTACAAAACAAAACAAACAGGAAACGAACAATGAAAAATACAGGTCAGTGCACTAAGCTATTGCAAAACGTCAGTCCAATGCTAAAGCAAATAGCATTTATTTCATAGGAAATGTTTTTGAAAATTTGGAAGTTATTTATAATAGTCACTGAAAATTATGTTAAGACATTGCCACATTTTAGGCAATTCTCTCATAATTAATATTTAAGCAAGGAGGAAAATTAGGCCCCAATTTTATTTATTAAAAAATATTAGCAGATCTTATTTAAATTCCAGTGGAGGATAATCAGAATTAAATATTATTTTTAGTTAGCACATGATGAATAAATAGTGGACACATAACATCTTACTCTTCCTATGTGTATTAAGCTATTTTAAATTTTTCTCTGTTACTTAAAAGTGCTTCAACTCTGTTAAACTACCAGAATTGTTCTGTACAAATTAAGAGTGCTCACACAATTTACTCCTCTTGTTGTTACTCTGATTATGTAGTGAAGTAAATATATATTATTATTACGTTATTTCAAAGCCAATGTTGACCTCCTACATTACATAATGAATAGTTATAACAGTGGTTTAAGGATGTAAGAAAGGATGATACTGACTTCTACATCAGTGTAATTTCTATAACTTTTATATAGAGAGTTGTATTTAATTTGTGGTTTCAATTTAGGAAACATACTATTTTCACACAAGACAAAACTACAGCATATGAGAGGCTGGAGACACCATGGGTGAAAAAGATTTTGAATCCTTTCTCTGTTGCATACCAGAATTTAGATATTTCCCTAACCTGTTTTTCTCCCTCTTTCTAACAAAAGACAAGCCCAAGAAAGCCAAGTAAGTATGCTTAAGCAGTGCAAAGTATATCCTACTTTTAAACACAATTTGTGTATCTTCCTCATGCTAATGACCTCCCGTCAGACACACCTGAAGTCTTGCATTTCTTTCACTATAAAATGATTCCACTTTTCTGCTTGCCTCCTAATTGTGGCAAAGTACAAGCAACCGTGATGGTGCAGACTATTTTACTACATAGCAAGCTTTCAAAAGTAGTTTTATCTACTCTAATTTGGTTAGCCTCTCTTCTCCATCCCTTACCACTAGATTACCTTCCCATTTGCGAAAGATCCATTTTGTTGCATCTTATCATCTATCTCTTATATTATGCTTTAATTTATTTGCACTTTGGGGAACTTATATAAGAGAAACCATTACATATTTAAACTTATTTATGTGATTCATTTCATCTAATATTATGGTTTCAAGGTGCATCCATTTTCCTACAGATGATTCATGCTTATCTTTTTATGACATTGTAATATTCCATTATGTGCAAGTGTCACATTCTCTTTTTTCATTTATCTGTTGATGCATATATAGACCACATTTAAGATTTAGTTATATGAGTTGTACTGTTATACACATGAATATGAATGCACAATTGTAATGTGAAGTCTTTACCAATTTTGGGAAGATATCTGAAAGAGTATATTTGGGTAAAATGGAATTTCTAATAGCCCTTTTGTAGAATCTCCTTGCTGATTTTTAAATTGGTTGTACTATTTTACATTTCCACCCACAAAGAAGTGCTTCTTTTTCCCTGCAGCCATTGCAGCATTTGTTAATATTTGATTTCTTGACACTAGTCATTGTTTTTGTAGTAAAATAGAATCGCATTTGTAGAAATCTGCATTTCTTTAATGATGAAACATGTTGAATATTTTTTCTTGTATGAATTTTTGATATATTTACTTTTTATGTTTGTGCTGCTGAGAATTGTCAGTCTTCTGGCTTTTATGAATGCCTCTTTTGATTCTTATGTTTACATTTCTAATTGCAATGATGTGGTTTTTTTTTTTTCTACTTTTTTTGGTAAATTTAACGAACAAATTGTCTGTTCTGTGTATTTTTCAAAGAATTAGTTCTCAATGCATTGATTCTTTATACATTTTTGAAAAGTTCAAATATCATTAGTATCTCTGATACTTAAATATCATTACTATCTCTGATGTTTAAATGTCAATATCTCTGATATTTACAGTTTCTTTCCTTGTACCAGTTTTAGATTTGAATTGCTTTAGTTTTTCTACCTTGAGGTACATGATTAGTTTATTTATTTAAACTGGTTCTGTTTTTCTGAGATGGCTAATCACAGCCTCATACCACTTTGTATCATGTAGGCTCTGGTATGTTGTATTGACATTATTGTTTGATTCTAGGAAATGTTTAATTTCTTCCTTGATTTCTTCTGTAAATGCTGATTTCTCAAGAGTGTGTTTTTTAACTCCTGTATTTGCATATTTTTTGTGATTTCTTTTACCATTAATTTCTGGTTTTCTTGCACTATGAACGGACAACATATCTGGGAATAATTTTGGACTCATTTATTTAAGCATGGTTTATGGGCTTGTAAGTGGTCTACTTTGGAGAAAGTTTCCATGCACTCCTGATAAGAATATGTATTATTTTCTTGTCAGGTAGAACACTCTGTAAATATTAAGTCAATTTGTTCAAAAGGGTAGTTCAACTCCGGTATTTCTTTAGTGACTAGTTGTTTACTTGATTTTCTATTTGCAGTAGTGAGGTATTGAGTCCACCTACTGTAATTGTTTTTATGTTATCTGATCTTTTGTGTCCAATAGTGTCTGTATTATGAAGTTGGGTATGCCCAACTTTGTGCATATATACTTACAATTACTATCTCTTACTGTTGAATTGTTCCCTTAATCAATGTGCAAGAACTTTCTTTGACTCTTTTCATGAGTTTTGAAGTTTTGAAGTCTATTTTATCTGAGAATAGGAGAGCTTCATTGCCTTGCTTTGGGGCTCCCGTTTAATACTATCCTTTACTTTTTAGTCTATGAATTTATTGTCTTTTGATGGAAAGATCAAAATCATTTCCATTGAGAGCACTTTTACTCTGTGCCAGTATCTAATTTGTGTTTGCACTGTCAACTTACTACATATCCACATTCTGCATATGTGGAAAGAACAATAAAAATTAACCATTTAAATGGTACCTTTCATTGTCAAGTTATGGCAACCCTCAGCAAATAGAAGCTACCAAAATATGAACAGTGCTCACATTGTTACAGCTTTCCCCAATCTCCAACTATACTCCCCTCCCTGTGAGTCCCTTCTTCCACTCCCACAATATTTTCTCAAATCCTCTCCTTCAGTATCAGCTCTTTAATGCAGATGTGAAAATAATTTGCATCTAACTCTAACCAGAGTTAGATCTCGGATGTATTTTCTAGCTATTGATAATTCTCTTCTCTTTTTGCTTCTCTTTATTTTCCCTTCCTTTTTCTTCCCCCTTCCCTCTACATTCTAATTTGCCTACTAGTAACAACATAGTATACTCTGTAGGGGGTATTGATAAAATGGTGAAATTATTAAAATGAGTTTTAATATACACGATTAATGTGTCTTGGTTTGTTGACATTGGTATAATCAATAGGAATTCTCTCATTGCAACACAGCAGCCAGTTTCCATCATATTAAACTGAGTACGTTGAAAAAGTTGATAAATATCAAAATGGAAACAAAGCCAAGATCATATGACAGGGAAGCAGAAACTAACTAAAGACTTTCCATAGTAGCAAATAAAACTTTCTCACTCTAAGAAGCCTTCAGGAATAAATACAAACATGAAAGAATATGGCAACAAAATGTTTTCAAAATATTCCAGTTACCCAAAACCTGAAGTAAGGGGCCTCAAATGGAAAGAAATAAAAAGACATTGAATTATAAGAGTTGGTAAAAAAGAAAAAAAACTAGATCAATTAAGTATTGCACGATACCAAAAAATATAACTGAACAGAAAATGAAGGTAGTAAAATATGTTACTTTAAAGAAGCTACAAATAAAAAATTATCTGAGCTAAACAAAAATGTTACAAAACATAAAAGGTCAGTTTAGCAAAGATTTAGAGCCCATGAAAAGGAAGCAGTCAGAAATCCAGGAGGCAAGTTATCCAGCAGAATTATAAGCAATACAAAGGAACACTGAAGACAGCATGTTAGAGTCATAAGATAGGGTTGATGCAGTAAAACAAGAAAAGATGCCTTTAAAAATACACCTTAAAAACAAGAAAAGATCTTGGGAAATGGGTTTAACAGTTGCTAGGGGATGCAAAGAAAATTAACTTAAGATTAATCATAATTAGTATAAAAAGCAGATGGCAAAAATGGCATAAAAATCCTACTTATAGAAATCATAGCAGAAAATTTTACAAGTATTAAGAAAGAATTTAGCATACAGGTCAATGAGTCATATAGGAACCCAAAGTAGTTGTGATCAGAAAAGCATCTCATCAGTCTACATAGTCAAAATCCCAGAAATCCAACATAAACCCAGAATCTTCAGCACTTTTAAAGAAAAACTGCAAATGACTTATAAAGATAACCCATTAAAAGACCTCTCAACGTAAACATGAAGGCCAAGAGAGTTAAGCGTAAGATGTTTCACACTCTGAAAGAAAACAACTTCCAACCCAGACAAATATGTCTGCAAAACTATCTTCGAAAACTGATGGAGAAGCAAGTTCTTTCCATGACAAAGAGAACCTGAAGAACTTCTTGATCACCAACCCAACAGGTCTAAAAACTTTCCCAAGGGTATCCTACATAGAGGCAATGGGGCCAGGAATGGTAAAACGTATAATGGAGCTAGTACATCAGGAAAGGTGGACAGTCAAACTGAAGGACAAGAAAAAGAATCATCAATGGAAATATAATTCAATGAGGGAAGTAAGTCAATACCTTTCAGTAATTAGTGACTTTTATTATGAACCAAGCCTCAAAAATGGGAATATAAAATCAGTGTAAAAATAAGCAAACACTAACACCAACTATATTCTCCAACCTCATCATTTTGTCTCATGCAAACTGGATCTATCTCCCTCTTTAATATTTATGAATCACTGAATATATAAGAATTTAAAGTTGGAAATAAATGTTATCGTCAAAATTCTTTCTAAAAGCTCATATACATGACACATACCTAAATCAAATAATTACTCAAAGAAATTAATGATCACCTAAATCATGACCCTTGGAAAATGACTGACAAAATTAGAAAAAGAATACACGAAAGGGACTAAAGGACCATTGTTTAACATTCTCAAGCTCTCTTTTAACACAAGAGCTAGCCTTCCAAACCAGATTTTGCATGCAAATATTGTTTAAAAATGACGTGAAGCAAAGAGCAAATTAATCTATTTCTTTTATTCTCTCCCTCTGGTAAAATTATCAAATTTCTAGTTAATAAGATTTTTTACACCAGAAAAAGGGAAATTAGAAAAAAAAAGTACTATGCATTTAACCGAAAATAGTGCTGGGCACGTTTTTTGCATTTCTATTGGCTCATTTTAGCAGTTCTTCTTGAGTATTTGGAAACCATGACACAAACTTTCTGTTGAGACTATGATCTCACATAACATCTTAAATTAGTTGTCAATAGTCATTTGAAATGTGGACATACTAAAAAATGCAAAAACTACATAGTTAAAATTTCTAACCTTCAGTAATAAAGCATAATTCTACTTTGGTATTCAGTATCTGTAAAATATGCATAAACAGCATAGATTAATTTTATATGCAGGTTTAATATAGAAGAAAAAGAGTCACATCTTCCTGATTCTGGATGTCTACACTGAAGGTCTGATATTTCATGTAAAATATCTTTAAGTGATTGGTGCTACTCAGAGTTACTGCCACGCTTAGCCAGAATGATTGATGCTTAATATATTTGACAAAAAAGGAGTGCAAAATTTCAAATTGATATTTAATTTAAGTTACTGTGCTGTAAACTAGCAGGTTATATAAAAGGATGATAGAAAGGGAAAGACCTAAATTGTCATTATCCTTCCATCATGAAAAGCAATAACTTTTGGATGCATTTACACATTACAAATACCATTAGAACTTGTTGGAAATACGACAGCAAGTCAACAGTTCAGTTTTCATACTTCCCTTCCAATAATCTATCACATACTCAGTTTTTGAGTATTGTACCTGAATTGATATTGCGGAGCCCATAACTTCCATTTAAATTCATATGGAATATATTTCATTAGGTAGCACACAGAAGAATTTAATGCCACAATTAAATATATAAGTTTTGGCATTTTCTATTGTTCAAAATATGTTGCCACATAATCACTTTGAAAAACTAGTATTTATACATAGGTACATGATTCAAATAGCACACTACACAAGAAGTATTTTGTTATTCATAGAAAATATACCAATGTTTTTACCAAGGGAAATACTCAAATGTGTAATGAAAATACAATTGTAACTGAGAAAATAAAAATCAGAAGTCAAAACGAGAGCCAAATTTCATTTAGTAATGATAGTGTGACACTTTAGTAATAGAGATACCTGTATTAAAATATTAATGGATCCACCTGCTTATTTTTTTCTTCTGTCTCATTTTAAAACAAAGATATGAAAGTTCTAATATTAATGCTTAATTTTACTTATTAATGTTCCACTAGTCTACTAAGCTCTCTTTGTATTCAATCTTAGTAATCTTTATGTGAACCGAAATACAACTGACAATAAATGCTTGTACAGTATTATACAAAAGCATTATATAGATGTGTATCTGTGCTTTACATATAACTAAAGTTTCAGTACTTCAAACATGAAATTCTACTGGTGACAGCATGCAAATTCAGACACTACCTAAATTGGATGTCTTGTCAATGTACAAATATCATTCCTGTCAACCATGTTATTGAAAGTGACATCATTGCTACTTTATTTACATGTCTGAGTGATGGCATAGCTAAATTAATGTAATAAAGAATAATGTAACATCTCCAGTAACCTGTTATTAACCTATTTTAATACTTCAGTTTTTCAACTTTCCTGCTGCTTCTACTGTTTAAGGAGAAAGTTCAGCTGACAGATGACTATTTTTTCACTATTTTTCCTTTAAGTGTATAAATGTCTTAAGAAATTGAAATAGTCTAAATATCAGTTTTCAATATTAATGAATTTAAATTATTACCATTTCCTTAAAGAATCAAAATAAGTGTGTAAAATTGCTAACAGTTTCATTCTAATTTAGAATTAAATCATAATGCACTTTATTAAAAATTATATTTTAAGAACCCTACAATTTTCTTAATTATTTTATTTGTAATAGACTTTAACTTCAATTAATATGTTAATTTTATCATATTTCATTATAACAGTGCATTTGGATTCTAGAACATATTCTTTCTATTAAAGTAATAAATAACATGAATTAGATCAGAATATTCAGATTATTCAAGTAAATCATGAAATGATTTTAATAAGTAGTTTGTCTTATCTTGCCTGTTTCCCTGTTTATTATAATAGAATCTCCTGGCATCAGGAACATTGCAATTGTGTTTATGAAAAACTTTTCATGTACTTTAAGCTCAAAGATCTATGCAAATAAAACACTTTGTTATCATTGCTATGTACCTTTGTTGTGTGTGTAACACAAATGAAAATCAGCAGTGGTCCTCTATCCTTAATATAAATTAATTCCACTGAAATTAATTTATGTTAATCAATGATAAGTGGAAACTAATAGTACTTTAAAAAATTGAAGATTTTTTTCGTTTATATGTTTTTCTGTCATTATCTTGAAACATTCATTTAAAATGTCTATTTAAAATATTCAGGTTCAAGTGACAAAATGACAAATCTGGCCAACCATGATGTTAAAAGTTATATTTTTTGTTAATAAAACAACATTTTGCAACAGGGAAAATGTAAATCTGGTGCATTATACCAATGTATTCTATAATTTAGGACATCCTTTTGTATTTTTCCTGTGGATTTTGTGCATAATATTGTAAATTTAATATTTGTTCCAAAGAAATACCCTACCCAGTTTTGTTTTCAGCTGTCAAAGCAAGTTTTTGCAATTATAGCCTAATATAGAAGGATCATAATTAAACTAGTTTCCAAAACACAAGAGTTCTTAACACAGCATTTTTAGAAACTAGGTTGCTATTATGGCTAGTCATGAACATTTTTTATCATAATTTCTAAACATCTGTGTAATTTATTAAGTTTCTTTATGCAACCAAATGATATAATTAAAAAGAAAGTTTTTGTTAGCACTACACTATTGTTTACTTAAAAGGTATTTAGTACACTCCACTCCTTCTTGTTTCCAAAAATAGTAGTACAGAATTCTACCTTTCATGAGAACTTTATGTAACTGTGAATATGTGAATCAGTAGATATAAAAACTACATTAGATTTTTTTTTTGTGTGTGGCATCAGGGGTTGAACTCACGATCTTGTGCTTGCCAGGCAGGCGCTTAGGCCACTGAGCTAGATCCCCGGCCCCAAATTAGATATTTTATATAAAAATTCTTTTAGATTTTAAGGTCATCTAAAATATTTAAAATTCATGTTTCAATATAAATATAAATATAAATATAAATATAAATATAAATATAAATATAAATATAAATATACCAAACCAAACAATCTGCACGCATTCATTCTATAACTAGTGGTCAGCTCTTGTCTTAATCTGTTTGGTTTTCTATGACAAATTACCATGGATTGAGTGACTTAAAAAAGCAGAAATTTGTTGCTCAGAGTTGTAGAGGATGGGAAGTCCATTAATTCCCAGTACTAGAATATTCTGCATTTGGTAAAGTTGTTTCTTGGTTTGCAGATGAGAATACTTTTGCTCTGTTCTTACATGATGGATAGAGCAAGGGTACTCTTTAGAGTCTATCTTATAAAGGCACAAAAGGGTGTCATTATTTAACCACCTCTTAAAGGCCACATTTCCAACTATTGTACCGTCACACTGAGAATGAGTTTTCAATATATAAATTTTGTAAAGTCACAAACATTCAGTCTAATGGAGCCATGTTACACCACAATTTTGTATTTTTCTCCTTTTTTAAAAAAATGAGATTCAGGTAATGATATATAAAGTGAGACAGCAACAAAGAACCTAAAAATGGAGAAGTAATTTGCTACAGTGTTTCTTAGGATTTCTTCAGTCCCAAACTATTGGAATTGAAAAGATCGTTGGACATTCTTCATGGGGAAAATTAATTGAACATTACACATTTATATAAGGGGATCATATTCACAAATCCTTCTCATGGTTCTCCACTGTCTAACTTTCTCATACAAACTTCAGGCATAAAAACTATGCATCAAATGTCAAAATAAAACTATATCTTATATGCAAAATAAAATATTGAAAAATGAATATATTATTATAAATTTGCTATCAATTTTTCAACTAATTCTGTGATGTATATTGAGCTATTCCTTAAATTAACAGCTGGCAATATTTAAAAAATCCATAAAGAATATAGGAATAATCATACTTTCATACCCTGCTTATAAGGAAAATATAAAATCACAAGTTTAAAAATAAAAGGACAATGTTTAGAAGAAAATGATCACAGAACGAATACTACATTTTTAAAATTTATACAATAAATTAATTAAATTCTTAGGCAGCAATTTTCCCCAGATACAGATAGGAAAACTAAATCACAGAGCGGTAGATACTTTCCTAGAAGTTCAAGCCACTGAAATGTTGAACAGCTCTTTGAATTTCAGTCAAATTCAGAGCTTCTTTTTTAGTATTTACTACACTATGTAATACAATCTCTTAAAACAATTCTTGTATAATGAAACTGTGCAAAATTTGTGATTCAGAACAAATAAGGACTGTGGTGCACAACTTCTGATTAAAATCTGTAAGTTTTTGCTTTAAGCTCAACCATAGAAAACCGCCCAGGCTTTTCCTGGATGACTTACAGGAGAAGCCGCTTTCCCAGCGCTAACTTGGTGCTCCCTGAGGATGTTGTTGGCTGGGTAAAGCGGCAGTGGAGAACTCAGGTACCCTGGAGAGCCCTGCTCCCACCCCTGTCTACAATCCTAATCCAGACACCTTCATTTAGAGGCTTCATTCGGAAATTGTATCAGAAGAGAGGGGAGACCTTGAAAATACCTTTTCTTCTGCTTCACTACTCAGTATTTCTCAATTCCCACCTCTTCTCATGACCTCTTGCAGTCCTCTTGTGTCATAAAATTGCAGGAGTCTTGTTTAGGTGTCCCTATCAAAATTTGTGCTGATGCACTTAACTCTCAGAATGGTGTTTCTTGGGATTCAAAAATGAAAGAAGGGAGGCTCTGCTCAGAGTGCATTCCATCGGACAAAGGGAAACGCTGCTTGCTGGTAAGGAGCTCAGAGGGAAGGCAGAGGCAGGCTCTGCACAGAGAGTACTCCAACAAAGTGAAAGGCTGCTCACCCTGCCCATTCGCCTGGGGCGGCCCAGGGGCGGCTGCTCTGGACCTGGCTTGAGTTGAGAGCGTGACCGGCGAGTTTACCTGGCCATGCAGCTTGGGACTTCGCTGGGAGACTAGTGGGAATTTGTGTCCATCCCCCACCGCCCATGGACATTTGGGGGGTCCCTGGAGTCCTGCCTGTGCCCCACCCACTCACCGGGAGCAGCGTGGGGGTGGCTGCTCTGGGCCGGCTTGACATGGAGGTGAGCACAGCGGACTCCACCTAGCTATGCACCTTGGGACCGGGTGACCAGACCCATAGAAATCTGTGCCCATCCCCGTTCTGCCATGAATGTTCCAGGTGTCCCTGGTGTCTGGCCTGCACTCCGCCCATTCACCTGGATCTGCCCAGTGGCGGCTGCTCTGGGCCCGACTTGGGTTGGGGGTGCAGCCAGCGAATTCTATCTAGCCTTTCAGCTTGGGACTTCCCCAGGAGCCTGGTGGGGCTTTGTGTCCACCCCCCATGGTGCAGGACATTCAGGGCATCTCTGGGGTCTTGCCTGGGCCCCATCCATTCACATAGAGCAGCCTGAAAGCTACTTCTCTGGTCCTTACTTGAGTTGGGAGCACACACAGCAAATTCCACTGGCTGTGCAGCTAGGGACCTTGTCAACAGACTGGTAGGAGTCTGTGCACCACCCCCATTGGCCCGGGAAGTTTGGAACTTCCCTGGAATCCTGCCTGGGCTCCACCCAGACACCGCCCAGCAACAGAAAAGCCACAGTGGTAGCCTTGGCTGGAGCTGAAGGTGTGCATTGTGAGTATCACCTAGCCTTGGCACCTCAACTGTGCACGTTGGATTCACCTCCCACAGTGGAATACAGGAAAATGACAAAACGAAAGAGCAAAATGCAATCTTGCACCTCCAGTCCTTCTCAAACAAGCCAAAGAGACATGGACATAGAAGAAAATATGAGCCACAAACCAGAAACTTCTGAAATGATAGCAACTGAAATAAACAAACAACTCTATGAAACTTTAAAGGAACTGAGGTTAGAAATCATTTCCCAGGTAAAACAAGAGATGATAAATGTAATGAAAGAAATGCCAAGCACATCTAAAGAAGATATAGTTGGAAAAAGAGAGGAACACTGCAAAAGGATGGAAGCCATGAATGAAGAATACAAGAAAGGATTGGATTGCATGAAACAGATTCAAAGAGATATCCAGGAAATCAAGAATGCCATTGATAGGTGGCAATGCCACCTCAATGAATGTGAAAATAGAATTTCAGACCTCGAAGACATGATGGCAGCTAGTGAGGAAGAAAGGAAACATCTTTTAAAAATAACAAGGAATCAGGAGATAGCAATTCAGCAGTTGCAAGATGATGCAAAGAAAAACAATATAAGACTAATAGGTGTAAAGGAAAAAGAAGGAGAAAACACAAATGATATAAAATCACTATTTAAAGAAGTCATAGCTCAAAATTTCCCAAACATTGGAAAGGAAAATGACATACAGATAAGTGAAGCATATAGAACTCCAACTAGCCATAACCAAAATAAATCAACACCCAGATATATAACTATCAGCATTCCAGAAATTCAACATAAGAACAGACTATTAAAAGCTGTGAGAGAAAAGAAACAAATCATCTATAAAGGAAAGCCCATCAGAAGCACAGCAGACTTCTCAACACAAACAATGAAGTCAAGAAGAGCATGGAGTGAAGTATTTCAAGTCCTAAAGGAAAACAACTTCCAACCCACACTGATGTACCCTGCAAAACTATCCTTCAAAATTGATGGAGAAATAAGATACTTCCATGGCAAAGAGCAGCTGAAGAACTTCTTGACCACCAAACCAACTCTGCAAGAATACTGAAAGATACTCTAGATAGACATGAAAATAGCTACAATGTCAAAAACATCAACAGAAGAAGAACCCCAAGCAGGGCAAACAATTAAGTAGAGGGAAAAGGTAAAGAAA
>RJWT010037964.1:0-12969 GCA_004365215.1 Cuniculus paca
AAATGTAATTTTGATTAACCCAATTAAGATATTATATATGTTTATATATACACATTATTGTATATACACATACATACTCAAAAGTAAAGTACCAGTTGGTTTGAAAAGTATTTCATGTGAATTTTAGGAATTATTACTAATGAGTAAAGTCTAAAAAGTATAAACAATAATGTTCCATTTAAGAAAAGGAAAAATGAGATTCAAACATCCTTTGCTTTAAATAAAAAAGGACTGCATATATCAAATCTCAAAAACCTCCTTTTACAAATGTATTACCACTCAACTCCTTTTTCTAGTTTGAATTTCCAATTTAATTTATGTAACCATGAACTTAATTCAGTAAGGAATTTGAGTACAATGTCACAAATTTTCCCTATTGTATCAACAAACCAATTTTAATTTTTTCCCTTAATTAAATTTGCTCGAACTTTTTTCCCTCAAAATATGCATGCTATTATTCTGCAGTTTTCACAAAAATGTATTCAACCATATTTTTTAAAAAGGAAAAGAGAACGAGACTGTCATTTTGTTGCTGGACGGGATCTCTGGATATCCCCCAAAAGAGGGAGGTAGGAATAAATCAATCTTTCCTTCTTTCTTTTTCTTTCTTTCCTTCTTTCTTTTTCTTTCTTTCTCTCTCTCTTCCCTTTCTTTCTTTCTTTCTTTCTTTCTTTCTTTCTTTCTTTCTTTCTTTCTTTCTTTTCTTATTTTGTTTCCTTCCTTCCCTCCCTCCTTCCCCCGTCTTTCTCTCCCTCTCTGTCTCTCTTTTCTCTCTCTCCTCTAAATTCAAATCCAAATCTGAGCCCCCTGCACACACATGCAAGATTTGAACCCAGGTCCTTCACACTGAACTAAATCGCCAGCCTTTTTGTTTTTATTTTGAGGCAGGGTCTCTCTAAATTGTTAAATTGTCCATGCTGGGCTCAAACTTTCAATCCTTCCTCAGCAGAGCTGGTTGTCAACCCATCCTCACCAAAAAGGATTTAAGTACTCTTCAGTGAGAAGCGTAAACAGATTTATTAGGTAAGATTCAAAATGAGAGGAGATAGAAGAGACTTCACCTTGAAGAGCTGAAGTGGTCACCTCTGATGAAAAGGACACCACTGGTCTATTAACAAAAGAATGAAGTGGACCTTCGTGAATTAAGTTAGGGGGGTGGGAGGCTGATTGATCTTTCTCTCAGGTTTGGTTTTGCAAGATGGCCGTGGGATACTTTCTTATTTCTGGAAGGAGTAATTCAGTTCTAAGAGATGACTGTCCCTGCTTGGGGCAATCTCAGTCTGATGAAGGCTCTAATGCAATCCAAGTTTACCATAGGTTTAGACTCGAGACTTCTGGGTACTCGTTGTGATCTGAACGTCCCTGTACATCTCTTAACTTGGTTTCCTCAGTCTGGAATAGAGACGCAAAATGTTATGTAAATTTAAAACTCCTAGTTGGCACAAACAATCAAATAATGACTAGCAATAACATTAGCCAGGAAAATATACAAATACACATTTACAAATGAATATATTGCACTGTTATAAAAGATTGAACATTTGAACAAATTAACAAATAAAAGAAACAAAGGAAGGAATGAAGGGAGAAAAGACTGAATGAATGAGAAAATGAAAGTGCATAGGAGGGACAGTGGAACAGGGTAAGAGAAAGGAAAACTTGTAGCCAGATAGTAACCAAGCATATTTTAAAGAGATATTGTTGATATAGTTATAATGTCATTTTCTAATAATCAGTTTTTTTAATTCCTAATTGTCAACATCAGTTGAGTATAAATATTCTACTTAATTTAGTACATAGATTTTAAAAACACAAATTGACAATTGTACCTTTGCATCTGATGTGATCTGATGTGTAAATTCAATTTGAATGAAGACTATTTTTTAACATCACCCTGTCTTCTTAAATATGCTGGTCATTCAGCAAGTGAGCTTCTCTTGAGGGCAGCTCCTGAGCACTGGTGTGTGTGTGTGTGTGTGTGTGTGTGTGTGTGTGTGTGTGTGTGTGTGTGTGTGTGTGTACTTCTTTGTTTTCTTTCCTTGGAATACCAGTACGATACATCCTCATGATACCCAAAGTCTGTACCCATTTCTTTGTTCGCCCTACATCTATATTATCCCTGAACATTGTGATGTTTTCACAGAACAAGGTAATTCAGAAAGGAAATAAGTAACATGGCCATGTGCACAAAGTAATTTGATGACAAAACTAAGCTAATCATACAAATAATCACCTCTTATATGTCTGTAGCAATTTTACAGTGAGTCACATGATCTATTATACTTTGTGCATTACAATCATCCTCTTTAACAGTTCAACCATAATCTTAGTCTTCATCATTTCATTTCTGTGCTTTTCTTGTATGTCATAATATGTATGAATTACACTTCTCAGTGTGTGTCTTTTATCTATGTAGCTGAAAAATCATAGCTCTATACATCCCTAGACATTGTTCATGCTCATTTTGAATTGCCAACTTCTCAATCTGGACTTCATTGCTCTTGGGATGGCTCATTGCTTGTCTTAGGATGGCCCTTTACCATAATGTGAGAGTTTTCTTTAACGCCTCTATCCCATTGGATTTCCTGTTCCAAGATGTCGTTCCATTTTCTTTTATGCATTTGTCTTGACAAATATCTCCTCTATCTCAGGAGAGGTAAGGTTTGAGAATGGCTGCATCTGAAAATATCTTATTCTATGCAAATCTGTATCAGTCAGTGTTTACTAGAGAAACACATATAATAGAAGATACACAAGTATATAAGAATTTACAAAATTGTTGTACAATGGCCACCCACAGATTTGGATATGGAAGAGTAAAGAGGGTTTCTGCACACTAGAGACCGAAGGATCCAGTCCAATGTCTGCAGCTCACTGCAGTGCTCCATGACATTCTATATCAGAAGGCCAATGGGTATGGAATGGAAAGTTGAACAGTCTACAGAGGAAGCCTGAAGCATCGTCTGCACAGGAATCCAGGAGATGACATCCAAGGTGAAGGAGAAGATGGGAGCTCATATGAGGAAACAGAGGCAGATCTGTCCTTCATTTCTCCTATGTACCATCCAAGAGACAAACTGCCTTAGAGTGGGTAAGGGGTGGTATTGTTAAGCCAGTTTAGTTGAGCTTCTCTTATTCAAGTTGACACAATCAATCAATCATCACAATATCCATAATTGATAGTTTGGTTAGTGTAAGAATGTACATTGGGAATGATATTCCCTCAGCATTTTGAAGGCACTGATGCACTGAATACTAGGGTCTAATTGTTGAAAAAACATACACTATTTTGATTTCATCTCGTTTGAATATCAGAATTAATTTTGTTCAACTCTCTGGAAATTATTAGCCTGTATTTTTCTCCTAATATTCTGAAATCCACTGTGGTAATTTAAATATTAACTCTTTTTCTCATTTTTTTTACGGGAGTTGGAGTATGTGAAAATTTGAAAGCTCACCTCTTAGGCCTCAGGCATTTTTTGTCGGATTTGAAAAAATGATATCTTGCTTTCTATTGTCTCTATTCTCATTTTGGATGGATTAAATTATAGGTTTCCCATACTAATCCTCTAAATTTCTTATTTGTTGATTTATTTATTTAATTTTTATTCTATTCAGGAGATTGTTCTTAACATCATTCTCAAATTCCTGTTTGGAAAATTTTATTTCTGTTTTCATATATTTAATTTCAAAATTGTCATTTTTACATTGTGCATTTGTCAATGTCAGTCTCCTTGTTTTGGAAATAATGATGCCTACTCTTACTTTTCTAAAACATTTATTGTAAGAGAGTTTAAAAAACAATCATCTGTTTCCACCTAAGTTTCTCATTGTTCGTGTTGCTGGTTTCTTTTTTATTTTAACTTTTATGGTTTTAGTCACTTTCTTGTTTCTGAGTGACAATACCTGATGTCTACAACTTGAGGAGAGGGTTATTTTGGTTCAGGGTTACAATTCACAGACAGCTGGCTTCTAGGCAGAAAAAGGCATTTCAAAGGGGAAAAAGTTGGTCGTATATCATGGCAGTCAAGAAGCAGAGAGATAAGCAAGACAGACTCTTCCAAGGCACACCCCTACTGACCTAGCTCTTCCAGCCAGACCCTACCTCCTAACAGTAACCAGCTATATTGCCTCCATAATTCAATCACTTTCCAAAAACAACACCAATGAAAGCAAGAAGCCTTCGAGGAACACTCTTGATCTAAACAATAGCTTTCTACCCCCAGCCCCTAAAAGATTCATGTGACTCTCTTTATACAAAATACACCTAGTCCATTGCTAAGAGTTGCCAAAGTACTCAGTTCTTGCATTGCTGAAAAGTCTATACCTAAAGTCTCTTCTGAGAATGAGGCAAACTATTAACTGATAGACCTTGTAAAAATCAAAAGGAACTTTAAATACTGTTAATAAACAATGGCATAGGGTAAACCTTCCCATTCCAAAAGGGAATAAAGGGGGAATAGAAAGCAATGGGACCAAAGCAAGATCATAACCCAGCAGGACAAATATTAAACTGGTAGTTTCATGTCCAGCACCCAGAACAATTTGTGGTCATAGATAAGAACTCTAAGGGATTGGGAAATCCTGCTGCTATAATATTGCCATTTGGAGCCCTCAGGGCCATTCTTTTGGGGTAACCTTGCTGACAGCCTACAGTTTCCCTGCAACATTCCCATATTCTGACTTCTCTAACTTCCTAGGACTGCACTTTGGGCTTCATTTTCACAGTTTCATTCACTGCCGTCTAAAAGGCACACTGCCTGGCCTCCCCAGACTTTTCCTCAAATCTCAGCAGAAGCCCCCCTGACCCTACCATACATCCATTCTGAACGCCTATAAAACTAGCCTCAAATGAATGATGCCAAGGTCTGCCACCAGCTCAAGCAGGAGCAAGCCCCCCTTAGGTCACTGATGTAGCACTTTCTGAGTACCTAATGACAACACTGTGAACCAGATCCTAGTCAACCAACCTCCTTGCCAATCCTTTGGAGCTGAGATGCTGGGACTTTCTTCTTAAAGTTCTTGAGCCTGAGAACTGTGGAGTTTTGCTGATTCCCAGGATCCCCTCAAGGCATGGCATCCTTCCTACTGTTCTGATAAAAAGTACTTGGCTTCTTTTTAATGGTAATCTTTTCACCAAGCAAGCAGTCCTGGGTGAAATCTTTACAGGCCCCAATTTTCTAGACCTCAACTTTATACAAGCTTCCTTTCTGAACATGTGAAAAAAAATTTTTTAAATTACTCAGCTCTGGATTTTGGTCATTTTTTCCATAATAGATATGGATAAAAGTCACAGAAGTTCCAATATCAGAACCTCAACTTTGGGCTGCTCTGAAATTTCCTCTACTCTGCTAACTAGTCCATTGTCCTGAATCTCCGTCTCTCAGAAAGTCTCATGGCATGAACAAAATCTAGATGAACCTGCTGTCAGAGTATAAGACACAGTTTCTTATCTAATGGTGAACAGAGTCCTTATTTCCAAATGAAACCTCCACAGCCTGGTTTCTACTGTCAGAATTTCTATTATCATTCTGGTTTTCTATGCTCTGAAAAGAATTTTCCATCAATCATGGCTTGCAACTTTCTAGAGTTAGTCTAGCTGGCATCTCTAATTCTTTCCAAACTTTTCCCACAAACCATTTCCAAAGGCTTTCAAATCACATGGTCAGGAATGACCTCAATTCTCTGGTGCCAAAATCTGTCTTAATAACTTTTTAAAATACCATTTTTTCTTACCCACTTTTGATAAAACATTCTATTCTCATTTTATAAATATAGTGCCCACTCTGACTTCTCCAAATACGTTAATTATAAAAAAATTAAAAAATAATATCTTTCTGCTCTTTTCATTGTCTGTTTCACCAAGTAATTGTTATTTTTTTTATTTTAATGTATATACTTTCAATTACTTTGAATACTACAGGCAAAGAAGAGAACTTACCATTAGACTAGAGGCTCTAAAAATTTTCAGAGGATTCATGAGTCCAATGCAGAAGACTTAGTAACTTTCCTGTGTTCTTTTTCAATCTTATACCATCAACACTACTAGCTTTCCACAAGCCTAGAGATCTATCTTATAGTTAGCTCATTATTATCAGGGTAAGCTTTCAGTCTTCTCCTAAGTGGGAAAATAGTATACTTACTGTGTTGAGGACTGGGTACAACTACTTATGCAGAATTTCAACCAACTCTTTAGTTTTCAATTCCAACTACGTGCCTCTTTTACATATACCAATTCTCTGTACTTCTTGAGATTTTCTGAAGTCCTGGGGTATGTATCACCTATCTTCATGGCTTTCTAGACAGTAAGCTTGGATTTCAATTTTCCTATTTTAGCTAATTAGTTCAATTCTTGTCTATCAACTTTCATCTTTCAAGTTTTCTTATTGTAGTCCCCACTTGCTCCTCAATGTTCCTGGAGTTTCTAATTTTCTTCATTTGTATCGTTATTTTAATCTTCATGAAATGGAATCTCCTCGGAAAGCAGAGCATCAGCTGGCCATGTTTGTGTGGAAGAAGGTATCTGTATTTTTGTGATACAAATTATTATAATAACCTATGAATTTGTCTATTAATAATTTTTAACAACATAAAATATTTCTAAAAAGAAATTTCAATATTCCAATGAAAGCTTCATATTTTTATTTTGAGCTCAGCAATTTTCCAGGACACAACCTGAAATACTGATTCCCTTTTCACTCTATATTTCAAAATTAGTCTTTTATATAAAGTCTTGTCAACCAGTGTTCAATCAACATCAATGAAAGAATATTTCCTCTTTTAAAGCTACCTGATATTTATTAAGATAGCAATGGTTTGTGTATATCTTTCACTAAAGACACAGTTAGCATTTTTTAATTGTAGGTGTCTTAAATTTATTTGACAATTAGACATTTTCTTCTATAGCATTGCTATCAACATCTGGTAAATTTATTCTTTGCCATATATTCTGAGAAACACTACTCCAGTCTTAACCTTTACCCACACAAAACTTATGGAATCATAATGTACAATTTCCTTTCATTGCAATCAAAAGCAATTCCTCTAAATATGATAGGTGATAACTAGTAACTTATCGAGGTTGATACATTCAGCAAAGATAAGACTATGCAATTAGTTTCTTAAATGAATATTCAAGTTTTAGGATAGTAGAAATGGATATGTGTTTTCTATAATAAAAGTTGTCTTCAATATTTGGACTCCAACTATCAAACATGACAGCTATACTTTATTCAGAAGACACAAGTCTGCAGAATATATTGTATGTGCCATTATGTCTACTTTTACCTTGTGCTATACTTAATGTATAAATCACATCCTTGTCATGTTTTATACTTCAGTACAGCAACGAATGTTGAATTTGTATCTCACTGGTGAATTTTTAGCTCAAAATTATTATTATTATCACATATTATATAATGAAATAATGCACATAAAATTACTCGCAGCTATAAAAAAGGGATTATTTAATTTAAAGAACTATTTATTCTCTCACTTGCCTATAAGAAAGCATCACTTCATTTACCACAGTACTGTTTTTCTGCTGCTAGCTCTTAACCAAATATTGGCACTTAAGAACACTGTCTCTCCTTCAATGAATGAAGCCAAATATAACTACAGCCCCAAAAAGACATCCTGTCCCTCATTCAACAGCCAGAATTCTCCTCTCTCGGTTCCAAAAAAAAAGAGAGTACAAATATTATAAAGATTTTTGTCTTCCATCAGTAATCACCACCAATAAAAATAATGTCTGAGGGAAAGTGCTGAGAGAGTATATAAAAGATATGGTAATTTCAAAGTGGAAAACATTAATTCATAATATGCGAGAGTATTTTTAGATGGCACCAACAGTTTGCCTGAAGCTTGGGAGTGGTGAAACTTGCTTTCATAGGAAAGGAATGGCCCAGCCTGGGAATTTTATTGGCAGATATCATAGCTTAAAAATGCACATGGGATGTCTATCTTATAAAGCAACAAGTATAATATTTTACTTTTTTTCATTTTATGATAGCAATCAGTTATTATACAGAGAAAAGTTGTCTTGCTTTTCTCATCATTCATCTCACTTCTGCTAGACAGCATTAAATAGAAGTCTGCATATAATCTTGGATTTTATATGGATCTCTATGGTTTGCAAAGTATTTCCACATACATCACTGACTTTAATCTTCATGGAAATCATTTGGGGTATTATTAATATCTCTATTTAAGAAAAAAACTGTGCATCAAAAAGGATTAGTGAATGGCCTACATTAACACAACCACTAAACAGTAAGGCCAAGGCTGAAACCCTGGACTTCAGTTTCCAAATCCAGAGGGCACACTCTCCTTTCTCACTCCACCACACACATTCTTCCTTCTTATAATTAGCTCAGTGCCATTTCATAGTTTCTGAAAGTACAGCCTACGTTAGGGAGTGTTTTGTTTTATTTTGTTTTGTTTTTGTTGTATATCAGATTGAACCACACAAAGTTATCAACTTTTCTTTAAGGCTTTAAACAGAAAAATATAAACAGAGTTACATAGCTTAATCTAGTGCTTCTGGAACTCCTTTAAAGATATTTGAACATTTGAAATCAGGCTCACATATGCACTTCCTATTTTAATACCATATTGGAAAAATTTAACAGTTTTTTTGAAGCTTTGGTTCATTTAAAATTCTCTATGCTTGGCATATTGAATTATTTCAATTGGAGGGATGTAAGTAAACCAATTCAAGTAAAATTAAACAATGAGTTGTTCTGAGTGAAACCAGTTTTAGTTTGATAATCACTGAATCAATAAAGTGAGTGCGAAAGTGTTCATTTGTGTGAAAACAGCGAAAGTGATAGAGCAGAGACAAGGTGCTTGTGGGCTGGAGTCAGAGAGAGTTCTCAGATGACAGAGCCCTTCTGCAAGGCTCAGTGCCTGGAGGGAGGAGACAGGGGTTGTGTTCCCAATGCGCTCATTTCCTGCACTCTCCCCCGAGAGGCATAGATATCATAAAAGGTCCTGGAGTGAACTTCTCTGATTTTCAAAATAATCCTTTTTCAACTTTTAAGGGATTGGTAAAGTTTGGTTTTATCTTTCTTTTCAAAAAACAAGGTTACCAATCATTTTTTTAAAATCACATCACCCAAACCAGAAGTCTAATAATTTTTGCCCATAATAATGACTCTAAACAAAGTTATGGCTTTAAAAACGAGTATCTTTGACTCAGTTCCAACTGGCTAAGAAAAATAAAAGTAGGAAGAGTAAGGTATTTCAAGCTATGTGAGGAGGCAAACTAATATTCATATATTAATTAAGATACAGTATTCTCATTACAGTAGAGTCTATCAAATGAGCATATATTGTAAGATACACTCAGGACTAAATTTTAAGCTATACTGAGATTTAATAATTCAAACATTAAGTTTAATTTAATATTTAAGAATTCTCATCCATTCATTCACTCATGAATACTTGTTAAATGCTTACAATAGGTACAGTAAGTACATTCAAATACTCACAATGATACACTGGTGATGAAAAAAGATCCCTAAGGATTTACAGCAGCTATTTACACATTTCACAATTTTTAATGAAATGTGTATATCAAACCTTAGGTGCAAGTCTACATTTTTTTTTCACTTTTTCACAGACTCGGTGTTTACCCCTCCAATTTTTATAGCAGTGTTTCCTTAGTGAAGAGCCCCAAAAAACTCCAAACATAGCCATCATGATTTTGGAAAATATCTTATCTCATTTAATTAGACTGCACTGTCATGCTTTCTTTTTTTTTTTTTTTTTTGCGGCACCGGATATTGAACTCATGACCTTGTGCTTGCCTGGCAGGTGCTTAGACCGCTGAGCTAGATCCCCATCCCTGGTGTTTTTGAGACAGGGTTTCACCATGCCGTTCAGGCTGGCCTTGAGCTCACGTTGTAGCCCAGGCTGGTCTTGAACTCACAACAATCCGCCTGTCTCAGCCTCCTGAGTACTGGGATTACAGGCATGAGCCACCACTCCCGGCTCATGCTTTCTATTTTAAAAAGTAAATATGACTTTTAGAGTACCTTGAAATAATTTTCATTTTAATAAGACATTTTAAAGAAATTTGAGCAATCAAATGTTCATGTTAATTTAGAAGACAGATTTTTCAACTCTATTGACATGATTTAAAAACACAGTGAAAGGGGTCAGAGTTATAGCTCAGCAGCACAGCACATGCTTGGCAAACACAAGGTCATGTGTTCTATTCCTGGTACAAAGAAAATAGTGAAAGATTAATGAAAAAGTAGCAAATATAAATAATTTGATACTTTTATACTTAACTGATCTGAAAGAGTTAGAAGGAAAACAGATCTACGAAGAAGTATTTTACATATAAGAAAAAAATTGATAGCTTCCAAATTGGAAATTAATCTGAATTTTGAAAGAAGCTAAATTAAATGATACTATCATTAATAAATACACATTGAGATAGTTATGTGATTCCTTTCCTAATTATAATCAAAACTGTTCTAGTGTTGTGGAAAAATTCACAAGCCATACCAAACTGAAAGGAAGTCTTTGATGGAGGAGATAAGAAGGCAGCATTTAATCTTTACACCAGCATAGGATCTCCATGCTAGTGGACTGTTGCAGGATAATTCCTCAATGGCAACAGTGCTGAATTTAGAAAGAGTTTCGTCTGTATAGAATTTAGAAGTGGAAGGTACAAGACAAGTGACAAAATGTTGCATAATGGGTTACATGCATTGAGTCATACATTGATAGGCAGGCTAGTCTTGAACAGATTTGTTGAAACAAAAGAATTGTTTATCATAATATGGAAACACTCAGAGCAAGGGGAGGGGGCGCTTACAGAGTGAGCATAGTTAAAGACATTACCATAATACAGGAACATTCTCGGGAGGGTCCCTCGAATTAGCCCAGGGTGCCTTAAGGTGTAGACAATTACTCTGACTCAATACTCAACAGAGGTGTGCAGCTGGGTTTCAGAAACTGTGAAGGTCAATAGAATTCAGCGGAAAGAGCAGAACAGAAACTTGGCCAGAGACTTCTAATTGGTCACAAAATATGTTTAAGTTTGCTATTTTACAAATGTGTTCTTACATTATAACTGTGCCCTAATACTAGTAATTCATGCAGCAGACATTTTTATGGGCCCGCAGTGTGAATTATACAGTGTTACAAATGATAGATGTAGCACCTCCTCCAATAGAGCCTACTGCTGAACGATGGATATATAGAAGTCCCAGAGATAAGGAGACATCTTCCGTGGAAACATGAATCACCAGTCACTGCTTCTAAGCAGTTAGAACTTTCTGCCACCCAGTTAACTACATTAGCATTACAATTCTATACGCTTTTGAGGTTGGTTTATCTCTTTGGGATTTTAAGTTTGAAGACAATAATAAATATGTTATATTTAAACTTGCATATGAAGAAGTATCAGATCTTCTTTTTATTTCCAAATAAACATTTATTTTAAAAGGTTGAAGTGATATAATATCATTAATATTTCCTCTTCATGTTATTGCTTCATCTTCAGCACCTTTTGACAGTAACAACAACCACAATGTGTTATATTTAAGTAAAGCTTTAAGAATACTTAAATGGAAATTCTGTAGGACATGGTGATCTTCTTAAACATCGTGGTGGTCACCAAGGACCTGTTTTGCTGGAGCTCCAACTTGTCAATATCTGAGCAGTAGTGGTTTTTTTTTTTATTTTAAAGAGAATAAAACAAAACAAAACAAAACAAGAGTTAAACACAACAAGCATTTCAGAACAGAACACTGCAAGCAATACAGGTCTTTAAAAGATAATGATAGGAGATTAACAATGGCTACCCTAGTGTCTCTTGTTTTCTTCGAAATGGTTGTTTATGCATTCACACATAATAAGCTCAAACAAAACAAAATAATATAAAACCAGATAAAACAAAAGAGTGAAAGCATTACAGGCCTTCAAATCAGACAATAAGAAATCAACAATGGCTACCTTAATGTCCTTTGTTTTCTTCAAAAAAGCTGTTCATATTTCTCACATATTGCAATCAAATAGTAGAAAACAGACTTAAACTATTCAAATCAAAGAATAAAAGCATTATTGGACTTCAGAACCTTTTCCTCATATTTATCGGGAATTTTGCATCTTATTGAGTCTTTCAGTTTCTTACACTAGGGAGACGATGTGGTGTTTACACATGTGAGTCTGATTTATTTCCCTTATGAGTATGGTCTCAAGTCGCATCCATTTGCCTATAAAAGCCTCAGTGTGATCCTTCTTTATAGCTGAATAGTACTCCATTGTATAAAAGTACCACATCTTTTTTATCCATTCCTCAATGGATGGGCATTTGGGTTGTTTCCAGGATTTGGCTATTACAAATTGTGCTGCTATAAACATGGGTGCACATACATCACTGTGGTAAGATGATTTCACTTCTGGGAATATGCCCAGAAGCAGAATAGCTGGGTCAAATGGGACTTCCAGTCCTAGCTTTTTGAGAAACCTCCAGACGGACCTCCGCAGTGGTTGCACGTCTGCACTCCCACCAACAGTGGAGAAGGGTTCCTTTATCCCCACAGCCTCTCCAGCATTTATTGTTGGTGGTTTTCTTGATCCTGGCCATTCTTTCTGGAGTGAGATGGAATCTCAGAGTTGTTTTAATTTGCATTTCTCTAACGACCAATGATGCTGAACATTTTTTCATGTATTTATTTGCCATTCGTATTTCTTCAGCTGAGAAGTGTGTTTTCATCTCAGATGTCCATTTTTGGATTGTGTCTTTGAATTTCGAGGGCCTGATGTTTTTTAATTCCTTATGTGTTCTAGATAGAAGACCTTTGTCTGAAGGACAGTTGACTAAGATTTTTTTCCCAATTTTTGGGTTTCCTTTTCACTCTGTTGGAGATTTCTTTTGACATGCAAAAAGTTTTTAATAAGACAAGATCCCAGGTGTTGATTCTGGGAAGTGTTTCCCATGCAGTTTGACTT
>RJWT010037965.1:0-12946 GCA_004365215.1 Cuniculus paca
CTGCCAATCCTTCTTCTTTCTCTAACTCTTACTTAAATTTTTACTTCAGTAAATGTTTTTTCCTTTCCCTTTCTTCCTTGCCTCCCTTCCCAGAACTCCTTATCATGTAATGACAGACTTCTAGATTGTTCTTGCATTTTGATCTCCTGTTCTGTTCATGCTGTTTCTAAAAGCTCATTAGTTCAACCAAGTTTATTAGGAGTATCCCAAATATCAGTCAGTGTCTGAGTCTGTCCTGCCTAGTGACTATATACGGTGACATGCTGGAAGCTATGTGAGCTGGGAAAGCATGAATGCTCCATACTTTGAGACACAAAGTACTCTTCAGCCCTTCTCTTCCAAATGTTTGTTGAACTTTCTCCTCCTTTTTTGTCATCAGTTTGTCTATGAGAGGTTTTACCTTTCTTACCTGTACTGTCATGTTGGTGGGATTGACAGAGGGAAAAGAAACATGTGGCCACTGAGTCACGGTGGCAAACCACAAGGCTAGCACCATTAAGTCATGCCTGCTCTCCATATTCTCCAACTTCTGTAGCTTTCTATTTCACTTGCCACACATCTTTCTTCTAAACTCTCCACCATCATACGTTTTTCATTGGCAGCCTGGCATGATCAACGTTGTTTAAATACAGTATCAATAAATTAGAATTCATTCCAACCAGGTTTTTCGTTGGTTGATGGGTTGATTATTTTTTCCCTGTGTGTGTATACAGGGAAAAAACTTTTTGTGGTATTTGGTTGTCTATACTAGGACTACAATTTAAGACTTGAAGGTTAAGTCACTAGGCTTTGCATTCACAAGTAGAAAGTAAGGGCAGTTTCTAAAACTAGAAGTCCATTTTCAAATTAAGTGAATCTTTGGAAAGAGGGCTCTGATCATTGATATGATTGCTATAATATCGTTTATTAGAGCAAACCACTGCAAGTTTAATGTGAACCTTCATGCTTTTTTCTCTGGTTATCCCTTGATCCTACTCTCCTCACTAGAGAGTACCTTCATAGAATCTCAAATTATATATTGGGATTTCTCCCACTCCTTTATTTGTGCAATCCAATGCAAGTGGTTAAGTGATTAAAATGTGTTATTGGGATGTCATTATATACTTGGTGGTTGAAAAATTTTAATTATTACAGTCTACCAATACTAAGAAAAGCATCAGGTCTCCAACTTTGTGCTTCTTTACACCCCAGTAGGCTTTAACCCAAGAAAAGATAAATGGCCAGAATTTCCTCTTGGCTAACCAGAATGTAAGAAAAGTTTTATGGATTCATTGTGTGCAGGATTAAAGTTAAAATGTAGTAAGTTTCCTACATGAAAATCCAAGCAATGTGTTTAGTCTCTTGGACCCTAGAATTTTTCTAAAGAAGATTGTACTGACTTAAGAAGTCTTGCCTCTTTACTTTAGTAATTAAGAAATACTCAGTAGCTTTCACTAAAGGAGTTGAAACCGGGGCCTTGAGTATGCTAGGCACGTACCACTGCAATAAGCTACATCCTAGCCCAAAGACTTTCTTTTTGAGCAGAATACCCAGTTCTCATAAGTTTTTGTGTCCAACCTCCCCCATTATTGCTCAACCCCACAAGAGTGGCGCATTTGATACAGTCTATGAACCTACAGGGATATACCATTATCACTCATAGTCTATGGTGTGCATTAAGGTGCATACCTGACTTGTACATGAGTATGTTTCTAACAAAATAATGACATATGCTCTAATTACAGTACAAAAATTGAGAAAGAGAAAAGAGAGCATGCAAAACAGCACGGGATGATCCGCACAGAGATAACTGGAGCTGAGATCGCAGAAGAAATGGAGAAGGAAAGGCGCCTCTTTCAGCTTCAGATGTGTGAAGTAAGAAAGGGCTTTTCTTTCCATCCTTGGCCTAGAATTTTACTGGCTATAATCTCCTGCCTATCAGCAGGCTTTATGCTAAAGGGCAGGCTGAGTTCGATTATTAAACGAGGGACTGTTTCCTAAGAATTCTAATCTCCATTTTTCTCCAAGCCTTTAAGAACCACCATTGCACTGTTGTCTCATATTTTGAGCCTTGGTCCTATGGGGCCCTTTAAGCCAAAACGGAATTCTTTGGTGAGAACCTTAATGTTTCTTGTGAGTGATGGTGGGGGAAATTTTGACGAATGGTAACCCTGGCAAATGTTACATGTTTGGTGCATGGTTTGTTTTGATTTTTTTAACGAGTCCATTTTGAATTAAAGTTAAATGAAGTAGTTATTAAGAAAGTCTGAGTTCATGGGGGAAAAATGCAGTGAAAAGCATGTTTCTTTAAACTTAGACCAGTGACTCTCAAACTGAATTTCCACTGAACACTAGAGCTCTTTGACCTAGAGACCTGTTCTAACTTCTGATGCTACTTCTACATAATGGAGATGCTTTTGCAGTTTTCAAAAAAACATTAAAACAGAGACTTTTCTCAGTTTTAAGCTTGTCTTCTGATTTTTTTTTTTTTGTACCAGGAATCAAACTCAGGACCTCACACTTGCCAAGCAGGCACTTATGCCACTGAGCCATATCCTTGGCCCCATGTGTTTTGTTTTGTTTTGTTTTGTTTTGTTTTGTTTTTTCTTTTGAGACTGGGTGCCACTACATAGTTCTGGCTGGCCTTGAGGTCACTGTGTAACCTAGGCTGACGTTGAACTCACAGTAATCCTCCTGAATGCTGGAATTACAGGTGTGCACTACCACACCTGGCAATTTTCTTTTTTCTTCCCTTTCCTCATAAACCTTTGGCTGCTTCAACACTTTTACTTAATAAAACAAGTGAGCAAGAAGCAAAAAGTCTCAATAGAAGATTTTGATCGATAATGAAAGTCAGAACCAGTACAATTAGTTAGCTGAATGAATTAATAATGGAAAAATTTTTTCTCATTCATTCCTTAGTTTAAAAATCTCACCATCTTTTGGCACATTTTTTTTTTGAAGAAAATGCTGTTCTTGTTTTTCACCAAGAAAAATCCATCTCTCAAGATCATATGACCTATAAGTTTGAGATCCACTGTGTACAAAGGAGAAATAATTAGCTGTCCTAAAAAGTTTTGCTGTGTTTTATTTCTGCTCGTCTGGTGAACTAATTGTAAAAGTTTATAAAGCGCTAACACTCTAATCCATTTGTTTTGTGTGCTCTGTGACTGCCTCATCAGCATTCCCTGAGTTAAGCTCACCTTGTCTAAAGGCTGCCGAGGCTCATGAGTGGTGTTGTGCCGCCTAAACCCAAGACTCAAGACTCCTGTCTGGAATGTTCAACAGGAAATTCTGTTTTATTTTCACAGTATCTAATTAAAGTTAATGAAATCAAGACCAAAAAGGGTGTGGACCTGCTGCAGAATCTTATAAAGTACTATCACGCACAGTGCAAGTAAGTATAAGTAGAATGTTGCAGTCATTATTGTTAGCCCAAGGGAGGCCCTTTGACTTCCTCAGTTTTCTTGATGCTATTTTCTTCCTTTGTTTTGTGGCTGCATGTAGTGGTGTGATGACTTTCCACAGCTAAAAGAAATTGTATTGTCTTCCATAATCAGTGTTTTATATAGATCAGTAACTCAGAATAGGGCAACTGATGACTTGAAAGTGCTGTCGCAGAATGCTAATCTTGACAGTTTCTGGAGTTCATGTTACAGGTGCCTGAGAGGCTGTCACTAAGGAGGCCTTTCTGGTGACCCTTACTATTCCCCTTCCTCCCTTTCTTAGTGATTCACCCATTGGATGGTTTACACCATAATAACATTCCCACCTGAAGCTGTTTGGGGTTTTTGCCTGTTTTCCTTCATCATTTTACTTAAATGACATTAAAGACTTCGGGCATTAAGAACACTTTGCATTTATATAGAGATTTCCATGAAAAGGTGCTGTATTTTAAGAAATGTCCATGTTCTACCTTGGCACCATTTTTATTTGCTTACATCACTGAGCTATCTTTTTATTCTATTCGTGCTTCTATAGCACCACATTCTTCTTATTTGCAGCCTTCTCATTGGGTTGACTTTCACGAGTTTCCTGGTAAAGTCTTTGCGTGAAAATATGCCACTTACTACTAGTCTTATTACGTGGTGGAAAGTGTAGGGAAAGTAGTGCAAGGACTATTCCAAAACTATATGGTAGCCTCTGATATTTATAAGTAGAATAATGTAAAGCTCATTTGGACTAAATAGATTACTTTTTGAAAAGTTGAGTGCTTAATTCTCCTAGGTCTCTTACTTCTTTCAATAATGTATCTAGGAAGAGCTTCAGGGAGGCCAGCATTCACATTGTGGGGAAAATACAAGGCTTGAGTCAGTCAGTAGATGAGTTCAGACTCTGACTCTGCCAATGGGTAACCATATAACCTCTATCAGGTCCTTCCCTGAACCTCAGTATCCTAACCTGTCAAGTTGGGTTAATGTTCATAGCGCCTACCTCAAGGTTTTTATGAGGATGTGAGAGTAAAACAAGACAATGCATATAGAGTGTTAATCCCAGTGTCTGCAACATTAGTATGGTTATATTCCAAGTGGCCTTGAAAAATGTTCATGTATTTTTCTGTCAGGATGTTTGTCTAAAAAACTTTTTGATGACCAAATTATTATTTACAGAAATGAGGTTTGTTAAAATTTTTTCCTCTTTCCAAAGTGAATTCTACTTTGCGTAAATGTGCTTCAGAAATAAAAAAGAACATGTTGAAGGGGAAGCAGTTTCCACATTTATAGGATAAAGTTTATCTACAGAAGATCTGGACTAACATTGCAGTTATGAAACTTTGAAGTGTGCTGTGCTGGCCCCTACTTTAGTTCTGGGTGGAATTTTTCATCTTTCATCTACTTCAGTTTTCTTAGAAACACTTCAGCGCTTTGAAACTTTTTTGCCAGAGCAAGTGAATCTCTCAGTCTTTTGGATTATAATAGCAAATCTGATTTACCTGATACAGAAATTTCTTACATGCTCAAATTTTTAAGTCTGTAGAGAAGAGTTTTACCTACACAAACATTCCAAAATGCGAGATGCCTTTTAAAATATATATATATATATATATAGTTTAATTGGTAAGCTTTGTTAGGAAATGTGAAAAGAGCCACTGACTTACATAGATAATGCATTCTGCCTTTATTCTTTTATTCTTTCCCTTTTCTCCACCCACAAATATTTATTCATCTCCTACCAAGGCCAGATACTCTGCTAGGTTCTGTGTAGGGATCAAACAAGACTTCTCCTTTCAGGAGTTAACTGTAGAAGAAGTAGGTCATGTACATCAAGAATCATAGTAGAGCTACACAGGGACAACATGGGCATTAAGAGGAAGTTAAGACTCCTGGCCAGGGTAGCTGAGGAGGTGATACTTGGGATTGCATGTGGAGGATGCTGGGCTTTGACCACTGGATTCTGGCAGAAGTGTCTCCCCCTAAGGCAGAGAGAGATCAGATTCTTTGCATAGGAAAAACTTCCTTGTGAGCAGAGGTGCTAAGAATGCAAGTGATAGAACTGGGTTAAAATGGAACTTGGCTATAAGCTGGCTCACGGTTGGATCCAGGAACTCCATCTCAGCAAGATGCCAGGGTGGGTTTTGTTTCAAGTATTTTTATTCTTTTTTAACTTTGTTCAGTGCCTCAAAGCTTTCAATACAATGATACCTCAGAACTTATCATTAATTGATTCCAGGAGGCACAGTCAGTACCAGAAAAACAAGTACCAAACAAATCGTTTTGGCTGAAAATGGTAGTGAGTCACCTAGTAATCAACACCAGCAAAGTCAAGCTTATGTATCAAGTGCCAAATAACGAGTACCAGGACAAAATTTTCCCATCAAAATGTGTCAAGTACCAAATTCTAGGTGTTTGAAAGCAGTCAAGCACCAAGACATGACTGTAGACATATTGAGGACCTATAAAGCATTCCATACTCAGATTTTTGTTTAAAAGATTTCTTCTTCTGAGTACTACTTCCAATTCCACATATTCTCAGTATAAAGTCAGTCAGCATTTAACAGTGAATTTACCTTGTACAGCATTTTATAACACTGGAGTGTGGATGCAGCTACTGCAATGAAAGAATATGGGAAGTAGAAAAGAAATTCTGACTTTCTTATGCATTTCAGCTTTCCTGCACTAATTACTCCACACTTTCAGACATGAACATTGTCAGGAACTGCTGCCCTCAAAACAAATGTATTATCTTCCTGCTAGATTGTCACTGTGATCTGCAGAGTCAACAACATTTCCAAACATTGCCTTATTGTCTCTCATCTTACATGCAGTAGTAAGAGCAAATATTTACCGAGAGCTTCTTTATAAGCCAGAATGTATAACCTGCCAAAGATATTTACATGTATTTTCTCATTTAATTTCTCACAGCATTTCAGGAAATTATAGCTCAAAAAGTAGCAATAACTTGCCCAAAGTCATGTTCATTCATTTAATATTCAAAAAATATGTGGCAAAATAGACATAGTAAGCACAGGAAGTCGAAGAAAAAAACAACTGGATTTCAAAATTAAAAACTTGTTTATGAAAAGATACTGACAAGAACATGAGATGACAGCCCACACAGTGGAGAAAAAAATCCTTGCACATCACTTAATAAAGATCCAGTGTACCAAATGTATAAAGAACTCAACAACAAAAAGATAAACAACTCAATATTTTACACAAGCAAAGATACTATATAGCCATTTCTCTAAAAAAGATACAGCCAAAAATCACATTAAAGACATTCAGCATCATTAGTCATCAGGAAAATGCAGAATCACAGTGAGATACCACTTCCTACCAGTGAAATGGGTTTAAGTAAAATAAATAAAAATACAAAATAAATCTTAAAAAGATACAAAGAAATTCGAACCCATGCTTTCCTGGTAATGTGAAATGGTACAGCTACTGTCAACAAGTTTGGTAGTTACTCAAACAAGAAAACATGGAGTATGACCAAAAAATGTAGTGTGTGTTTAAAGTTTTTAAATGATTACAATAAAAGCACCTTGTCATTAATTCCCCTCAGAATATTCCACCTCACTTTGAACACACCCATCCTTCTGAAGCAGTTCTCGCATTCTTTTATGTGAGTGTCCTCAGTAAGACTGTCATGGCTGCTTTAATGTCCTTTATTGATTGAAATTATTTACCTTTCATAGTTATTTTTACTTTGGGAAAGAGCCCAAAGTCACACAGTGCCAGATCCTGTGAAAAAAGTGGATGAAGAATACCACAGTGATTTTGTTAAGTTTGCCTTCCTTTGGATGACCCTCAGCAGAAGCATTCACTGTATTTTTTTACTTCGTAAAGAGACTCACAAAAGAGGACTTCTAGAACTGCTTCAGAAAGTAACAAAAACAATGAGATGAGTATGATCAGGATGGAGGGAAGTATTTTGAGGGGGATTAATTGACAGTGTCTTCACTTAACATTCACCATATTTTTGATCACCCTTTGTAGGGTTACCATATGATCCAGCAGTTCTAATGCTAAATTTAATCAAAACAGACATTTCTCCAAAAATATGTATACGAATATTTGTAAAACCATTATTTACAATAGCTAAAAATGAGCAAACACATACAAGAAAATTTCATATTTTAGTAACACACAGAGAAAGTGGCTAAGGGCCAAGTGGACTATCCTACAGGCAGTTTCCCCTTCTCTTTGGAAGTCTTCTGTGTTGTGCTTAGTGACAGCTAATCAGAACTCACATTTGTGTTTCACTTACCAGTTAATAGAACAATTGGTAGTAATTCGTCTGATGCTCCTTGAAGTTGGAAAGTATCATCCTTTGGACATGAGCACACTGCTGCTCATCATAGGGCCAGTAACCTACCCACAGTCAAGAATCTAGTAAGACTTAGACATACTTTTGATTCCTAGGCCCATGCATTTCCTCTGACAGGAGGAAGGGAAGAAGAGGGGAACAGAGAGCCTGCTGCCCTCTGAGGTATTGTGGCAGGAGGTGCAACCCTGTGTCCCACCTACCCACCACTGAGACTGCAAAGCTCTTGAGGAAGGAGAACTGGCACAGAGGAAGGAGTCACCAAAGGGGTAGTGCAGTTGACAGCATGTTGGCATTTGATTCTGTTACCAGTACATTACTGTCATGATCACTGTCACGTGGTTTTGTTCTACTGCTGTTTGATTTCTGCTCCTCTTTCTTGTGAAAAACTAGACTTTCTGCAAAAATTTCACCTTAGACTTGTCCCCCAGACTAAACGTTGATTCTTTTTTTTTTTGAGAACTTTTTTTATTAGTGTATGCCTGCTCTAATATTGATACATTATGATGATTACATTTACTGTGGGGAGTTGGTATATGTGCATAACACATCTTAATTTTTCTAAATCTCCCTTCTCTCCCTGTCTACTCAGCTCATCTCTTGGTCCCCTTTCCTTTTGCAAAAGGTCTGTCTCTTTCCTATTACCTCTTATTTTGCTCTTTTATACTTTGGGTTTCTTAAATAAGAGACACCATGCAATATTTAAACTTGTGTGTCTGATTTATTTCACTTAATATTATGGACTCACACTACATCCACTGATTTCTTTGATTTTGTTCCAGTAATGTATGGTCTGTTTCAGAAGAATAACTAGAAAAGTGAGGAAAAAAAGTTTTAAATCTGTAAGCTCCTCATCCAGAAGATTAATGGATTTGTATATCTATTCATTTATAATAATGGGATCGTACTGCAGATGAAATTTTCTCTGAATGCTCTTCAGATCTGTTAACTTATTTATAGAGCAGTACTGTCCAGTACAACTTCCTACAGTGATGGAAGTGTTTGTATCCTTGCTATTACCCATGGGTTGAAAAAGAACAAATGACTAGAAATAATGTTGCGTGGCTGCCACATAAAATTTTAAGAAAAGGTGGTAGGAGAAAAACTACAGCAATAGTCAAGGACTAGAAAATAAAAGTTTTTTTTATTCTGTATAGAGAAGTTTAACTTTCATCCCTATAGACAGTGATGAAAACCTGAGTGTTGTAGTCAGGATTTACAAGGGAGTAGATTTAATAGAGGACACATAATTTATAGGATTATTTTATAAATAGTCACCCAAAAAGTCAAATACAGAAGAGTGCAGGAAATCTGTGCACACACACGAGAGGCCCAAAGAATCCAGCTGAGTGCCTGGAGCCCATGGCAGTGTCCTCTGTAAGTCCAGCTAGAGGCCCAGAGTCCACAACAATGTCTCGTGCAAGTCTGTATCAACGATCTGCACTGGGAAGACCCAGAGGTCAGTGGTGGAAGCTGGATAGTCTGCACCAGAGAAATGAAGAGTATGTGCCATCCAGCTGAGAGGTCTGCATTGGAGCCAGGAAGTGACACTCAAAGTAAGGACCGGAGGCTCCCCTGTAAAGTATCACAGCCGTCCTCAGTGACAGTGAGAACCAGCACTCCTTTGAAGATGAGAGCAGCTGAGTTCATAACAGGAAAACCAGTGTGACAGACTTCTCCAGAAGAATCAACAGCATACTATCTACCTCTCTAGTTATCCTTTTGTGCTGTTGGCAGCAGTCCTCAGGTGGGCCTTCCACACCCAGAAGCACACTGATTCAGTTCGCCTGGGTGTTACAAGCTGACCATTAGTTACTCCACCACACTGTTAGAAAATGAGGGTTTAAATGTGTTTCCAAGCAGGACAGGGCAGCACATGCCTGTAGTCCCAGCACTTAGGAGATTGACACAGGAAGATCCTAAGTTTGAGGCCAGCCTGAGATACATAGTAAGATTTTGTCTCGATAAAATTAAAATTTAAAAGGTTCTCTAGTTCAACAGTTAACCAAAGAGTTCTGTTTCTTCCCATCCCTGCTTCTGGAGGACTTTCTAAAACAGTACTTCTCTTACATCAACCTTAAAGAGTGCTGGCACATGGAAGACTTCAGTCACTCTGAAGGCCAGTTCCGATAGAGTCTCTCATTGTTGACATTGGTGACATATATTAAGCTTAAGAGAAACTATGAATCCCAAGCAATATTCTAACATTTCTTGATATTATCATTGGGAAGCCACTAACTGAACAACTGCATGATGCTGGCCCCACTGTGATATGGAGATGAGACAGTTCTCATTGTTTGTGGTAAGACAACAAACAGGTTATTCTGTGAAGAAATAATCTGCAGTGGGGCATGGTTAGAGAAGCTTCCAGAAGAGCAGCATTCTACAACTTTTTGTTTCTCTAAACCAGTGTCACAGACTGGTTTCTGAGTGGAGTGCTCTACCTGAGACAAGAAACCTCTTCACCTGATAATCATGAGCATGGATGCAGAATCGCATCTGGCTCTCAGTCTGTGTTGGTTAGGATTCTGTAGAGGGACAGGATCAGAAGCAAAAAAGGCCACAGTGGCCATCTGCAGGATCAGACAGAGAAATCCAGAATGGCTGGAGAGCCAAAGTGAAGTTGGAGACCTAGAGAGACATTGTGGAGTCAGCAGTGTGAGTTTGTGCTGGAAAGCTGCAGAAACTGAGGACCAATGTTCAAAAACAGTGGGGAAGACAAGAGGCTCTCTTAAAAAGGAAACATTGCTTCTTTCCCTTTTTCTGTCCACATTACAGACTTAACTAGTTGGCGCCACCTGCATCTTCTCTGTGCTGCTTGCTTGTCAGTCATTCAGACAGACCCAGAATTTTACTAATCTGTATGGTGGTTCTTACTCAAGTTAAGTTGATATATCATAGTTAATGGTCACAGAATGTCATGTCTGTGAACAAGCAGAGCAAGTCGTGTCCTCACTCCGTGCCTCCATGTGCTCTTCTGGGAAACAGATGTGACTGAAATGCTTAATTCATGAGAGTCAGTGAATGAAGCAACTTATGTGAAGTGTTCAGTGCAGTGCTATGCCTGTAATAAATGCCTCTCAGATGTTAGCTCTTGTTATTGTTTAGGTGAAGTACTGCAAGCTTTTTCTTTATGTGATAGGATGCAGCTTTCTAGATCCACTGGTACGTCATTGCTGCGAAGTCCCGTGTTTCACATATGTGTTGGAACCCAGAGATCTCTGGGAAAACTTAACTCTTCCCTTCCTCCTGCCTGTTCCTGTAGTTCAGACATATCTTCTGTGGTGTTGTGGTTGACTTCATTTGTGCAGTAGCTGATGTATCTTTCTCTTTTCAATACAAATATAGCTCAACCAAAAGGAATTTTCCTACATATAGTTGGGTATACACATTATGAAATCATGCGAGGACTGCAATTGTAATTTATATTGACCGTGTCCTGTCAGATGTGAAGTAATAGCCACAGTTTGTTGGTACAGCTTTATAAAATACTGAAACCAGTTTCACACTGGGGGTGGGGGGGGGTGAGTGTATTGTGAGTATGTGTGTTTTGTGGGTAATTGTAGTTCCTTTTCTTTTTATTTTACTGGTAAATAGCCATTGTTTCCCATTGCAGTTTCTTTCAAGATGGTTTGAAAACAGCTGATAAATTGAAACAGTACATTGAAAAGTTGGCTGCTGACTTATATAACGTAAGTACTCTGTGCAATACATACCTTTCAACCTGTGAAAAACACTAGTACATTTAAAATCTGTGTTAGAAGCAGAAAAGATTAAGCAATATGTCAGTTTAAAGCCAGGCTAGAGAAGCCTTCTGTTTCGCTCAGAGAAGTTGTCAGTGGTCAGATGCAGCAGTGTATCTTCTGGGGCATGGAAGCGTCTGGGAAGAGAGTATGTAGCCATTGCTTCTAGACCGTTCTGTGTTCAGGGCTTAGTAACTTCACATTTCTTTGCCCTTTAGTCAGCAATTGCATGATCGTGGAAGGATAAAAAGTAACTGCCTCTGAGTAGGATGTTTATGAATTTTTCATCTAGTATTATGCTTTCTTTTTTAGTATCTAGGTTTTGCTATAAATATGGGAAATCAAACAGAAAGTTCTGAGAAAAAAACTAACTATATACATAGGACTGACAGGCCTGCTACCTATAAATCACTCAGTGATGAGTATTAAAAGAATATCTTATGAATATGAGTACTTATCTTCAATAAGGTTTTAGAGTTACTAATAATACAAATATACAGGTTGAGTATCCCTGATTCAAACATCTGAAATCCAAAATACTCCAAATTCTGAAACACTGAGCAAGCACTGACTGACATGACATACATGGAAAACTCCACACCTGTCCTCTTGTGCCAGGTTACAGTTACAGTGCAGGTGCACTGAAAATACTGTGTAAGATTTCAGATAAAATACTCATCCTGTATTCTTGTATAACTTTAAAAATACCACAAAAATAAGAGAAAGGGTGGGATTGGGGATAATGGAGTGAGGAAATTACTAAAGTATGTCATATGCGTGTACAGATCTGCCAGAATGAAACCACTTAATTTGTATGACAAATATGCATTAATTAAAAATGTGAGAGAAGAAAAAGTTAAAAATGGAAAAATTGGGGCTGGGGATTTAGTTCAGTGGCATCAGCACCTGCTTGGCAAGTGCAAGGTTGTAAGTTTGATCTTCGGTACCAAACAAAACAAAACAAAACAAAACAAATCAAATTGAAAAATTGAGTCTTAATATATTCCAAGTAAAATACTCTTGTTCTTTGTATAATGTCCTTTTGGTTATATAATTATATTATATTGCAGCGTTATATCAACTTTGTGTGTTATTGCTTGTTTTTTGAGAACATACTTTGGAAAATACACAGAATTATGCACATTATTTGCGCTTATAAATGACCCATAAACATAAAAGGGGAAGATTGATAAATGGATATGCACTGATTTTTGAACTACTTACTTTTGCGCTATCCCTTTTTTATAATATGGAAAATAAAAATATTATTAAAAGAGAAAATACCACAAAAGATACATAGCTGTGTATTCTCTGATTTTCCTTTAGTAGACAACATGGTTTAAGTTACAGTTAAATTCCAAGTGATTTTTTTAAAACTAGCACAATTGGGCCAGGAATTTAGCTTAATGGCACAGCCCCTGCCTGGCACATGTGAGGCCCTGAGTTCAATTCCCAGT
>RJWT010037966.1:0-12929 GCA_004365215.1 Cuniculus paca
TAATATATAAATAAAGAGCAAAATGAAAGATAGATAATAGGAAGTAAGGAGACAGATGTTTCCCTAGTGGGAATTGAATGGAGATGGGTGTAGGGGGGAGGGAGGAAAGGGAAAGGGAATGGAAAAAGGAATTAAAATGTGTTATGTACATGAACAAACACCACACAAGGTATGTAAGCGTTATGTACTGAAAATGTGTACTAATAAAAAATTTTTAAAATCTGCCTTGTTAAAATTCACTTATTTACACATTATTAGCATTTTGAGGCTGCTCAGAGTTGCCTGATACACTTATCAAGTACTTTCTTAAGAGATGTGATGATGGCTCTGTTGCTGTTATTTTCTCTTCATCTTAAAATTTTGTCTGCTTTCAAGCTCACCTCTGGGTTGGTTTTGGCTCTGTTCCCTCCTTGATGACTCAATCAAATACTGAAGTCTGTTTCCTTCTATATTTATAAAGCAACTACTGTCTATAAAACCTACTACAATGCTTAAAACAGTGGAATGCAGTTGTTTTACCTCTCAATGTAATGCATTACTGATGGAGAATCTTTAAGTGGGCACCTAATACTTAAAACAGGGTGAGTATAGCAGGCTTTCCTCTTAGAATCCATTAGGACTGACTTAGAAACTCCTCTGTGCCTGAGCAGTTGAGAACCTCATCAAACGCCTAATATTACACAGAGCGTAATTTGAAAACCACTAGGAAAGAAGTTGCAACCCCCAATTTCTACAGGGGTAAGGCAAGCAATATAAAAGAAGGAAAGGAGCCCATGGGAACTGGGCTGTGGCAGGATCATGCTCAGTCTAACCAGACTGCTACATTGAATTCTAGTCTACTGATGTCAGGAAGAAACAAAAAGTCAATCTTTCCAGATCATATAATCCTTCCAGAGCAGCCAGACTTCTACATTCTGTTTAATGCAATTCTTTTCAACTTTTGAATGTTGGCAATAAAATTGTAGATTCTTTATGAAACAATGGACAGGCCAAATAAAACACATCTGCTGGCCCAATCTGGCTTGCAAACTGCCAGATGATGACCTTCTCATCCTTGCACATAGACCTGAGGAAAGAAAGGGTTATGTTTGTTGTATTTATTGCTTTATCTTCAGCGCCAAGCTCAATTCCTAGTGTAAAGCAGGTATCCAAAATTGTGGAATGAAAGAACAAATGGTGAGTGCATAAAGAGACCACTATCATAATACTTGCAACACATTCATTGTCCCCTGAATTAGATGAAGGTGGTGTGGTGTGATAAGAACTCCCGTGTTGAAGGAAGAGATATAGGTCATATTCTAAATCTGCCCGGTACAGTACTATATCTATGGTGCTTTATATGATCAACTGTAGTTATTTCAATGTTTGTTTCCTCATCTATAAAATGCTGAGGATGGATTATAGTCATGATTTTTAAATGTTGTTTCAAGTAACCATTAGGATTTTAGAGAGATGGTTCAAGTGGCTTCTGAAAAGATGTGATGGGTGTCTGATAAGGAGAGGGCCTTCAGGCCTTAGGGATTGAGAGTAAGATTTATGAGAGTTTTGGTAAATGACAGCAGCATGCTGTAAACATAACAGTCCCTTCCCAGAACCTCGCCGAGATGATAAGGAAGAGATGTTTTTAAAGGCGCGAAAACTTGCAGACCAAAAGCATAAAGAACAATGCACAAGCAGAAAGAAATTAGAAACGGGGGAACTATCAGATTCAAGAATATTTCATTCTAAATCAGTCTGCTACTTTTACGCATAGGCAAGTTTTGTAGGATTCTTTGACTTCACGCTGCATCCATGTATAACCTTTAAAATTTACTTTGAAAGGATACATTTAAACAGAAACTTCTAATGGTGAAAACATTATAAACCGCCCCCGACTGGATGAAAGTCTCCCAGCAATACTATTCCGTGACTATACTCTGTATGTATGCTGGTTTATAGGGTATTGTGGGTATTATATGTGTCTCCAAGTCTAACAAAACATGCTAAGTGGACACCCAGCTGTGAATCCAAATGATTTTTTGTCAAAACCACATTTCTCTGATGTCTCTAGTGACAAAAGTCACAAGTAGAGTCTGGGAAACAGAATTTCTGGGGAAGAATTCTATGAAATTCCATGCTCTTTAAAGACATTGTCAGATCTGCTATTCCTGAGACATCTGTAGGAATCTAGTACTCCAGTTACTTGTAATTTATTAATTGGCATTTCAGAGGCCAGACAAGCATGGTCAAAGAAGCATTTCTGATGAGATCAGCAATAGCAAAATTGAGGCAATTTCACTTTAGAAAATATCTGAGTTGGGTGTACTCATCAATGTGTTTCAGATTCTTTCCACAGCTTCAAATGTAATGGACAGAGCTGGGGTTTTGTGAGATAGCTTTTCAGTGGAACACTTTTTAATTCATTTTACACCACTCTTATTAGATTTGTAAGAAGATACACACTGTATAAGCAATCCATGGTCACTTGAGAGGAGAGTAGTTATGTGACTCATTTAACAGGCAATTACCTATTTAAAAAAGAGACACATATCCTGTGTCTGACAGAAGCTATGCACGTATGACAGGAACCAAATGTTTTAGACTAAGAAGTTCTACAATGAAGTTCATTCTGAGCTCCTCCATAGAATTTGCTTAATGTTAGCAAAGTTAGAACTCTTAATGGGAGTGTTTTGTGTCTTGACATCTTGATTATGTGATTGTATGGAAATCTACACATACAATAAAATGCAGAAAGTCATACTAACACATACACAACAATGTATAGAAAACTAATGAAATCTGAATAAAGTTGGTGGACTGTTTCAATGCCTATTCCTGATTTGTGACATACTACAGTTCTCAAATATTTTAACACTAGGAGTTACTATAGTATACAATATCTTGAAGTATTATATCTTACCACTGCATGTCAGTCTATACTCATCTCAAAATAAAAATTTTAAAGATTTTATTGACTACATCTATTACTTGCTGAATATCACTCGCTGTGCATGATGACTTACTATCATCGTCCCACTTACGTACTGAGAGATGATGCCGTGGCTGTCATTTGTGGGCAGGTGGGCCTCACAAAGAAGAGAAAGGCCCAAAGGCTTGTTTCAAAATGTCACTAAAGTGGCAGAATTTTGATTAGGATGTAATTTTGTTTCCTCCCTCTTTCACGTATGAGTTAGAATTAAGAATCAAGAGACTTAGAAAGGTGCCCTGCCTTTATTTTTTACAGTGAACGATAGCGTAATATGTTGATGGTTTTGTTTAACCCTTGATCAGTTTAATGGGGATATTGAAGGCTATAACCCAACACATGGGTCATTCAACCCTCTGCCACGAGCATCCTGATGGTAGATGGTGTTAATGTTTGCTGTTTATGCCCTTGACCACGTAGCTTGGTAGACCTCTCTGTGAATGGGGCTTCGTTCCTATACCTGGACTCTGGGTTTGGCTTTACAACTTAATTTGGACAATAGGTTGTTATAAGACATGAACAGACAGAACTTAAACATCATTTTTGTGGTTGAACTTGCTCTCGGACTTGAGCAATCACCTGGACAAAATGTGGCCAGACTAGTCTACTTGTCCTAGCAGGAGGGGAAAAGTGAAACAGAATTTCCCAGTTTAGCTGTTCTAGTCAAGCCCAGCCAGAGGCAGAGTTGCTGGCTGTCCTGAAGACCTGAGAGGATAACCCAGCAACAGACCATGGACGTATAAGTTCTAATAATTACTAGTCATTGCTTGAAATCGCCAGGTTTTGATATGATTATATATGCAGCATCAGTTTGATTTCAAGTAGTTCTGGGAGACTGGGATGCAGGGGCATTGTGAATGTGTGTGTGTGTGTGTGTGTGTGTGTGTGTGTTGATACTTTAAACATGTAGGAATTAAACTATAAACTGGAAACCTGGTTGTAGAGAATAAACAGATGTCCACTGTATCAGTCATGGAGTGAAACATTTCCTGATGTTAGGAGACCTGGGTTTTTGAATAAAAGTCATTTGAACAAAGACCAGGTAAGACTGAGCCAGAAGTGAGGAAGGAGGGGCTGATGTGAACTTAGCCTTCAGGTTTTGGGGGAAGGAGTCAATCAGGGTGCTATAGCTTCCATCTAGACTAGCAGGAAGCTGTTTAAAAACTTTTTTTCTGTACAGTGTCAGATAGCAGTTATGTCGGGCTTTGTGGACTTTGTCAAAAGTATTCAACATGTCAGTTGTAGCACAAAAGCAGCCATAGACAAGATGTAGACAAATGAGTATGTTTGTTTTCCAGTAAAACTTTACTTACAAAAGTAAGCTGTAGTTGAAATTTGTTCACAAGACAAACTTTGCTAACTTCTGATCTAGAAACTTGTATTGCATTATTGAATAAAATATTTAAAACTAGATCTTTGTAAAACAATTAAAGATGATAAATATATACACGTATGCTCCAAGTTTTTTCCCTTGAGCCAACAATAGACATTACTAATCTATCCTCCGACTCTTTTTGCCAGTGTGGCTCTCCATCCTCTGAATATTTTATATCTGAGTAATCCAGGTAGGCATTATAAGTATGTCTATGCTTCTAAGGGCACAAAGAAAAATTTAAAAAATGCCTTTTAACTTCAATTCGAAGGCTTCTCTTTTATCAATGCTAGAAAGATGCCACAACTTTAAAAAAACGTGAATTTAACAGAAACTTTTCTGATAATGAGTTGGAGACAACTGGTAGAATAATACTAGCGGTGATCAAGCGTATTAGTGTATTTATCTTAATTTAATAATTGTTTAATGTTGTTATATCAAAGTATTTGCCTTCAAATATTTCCTTTAGAAAGTATTCTACTTGGCTTAGGGTAGAATAGGAGACATGAAGGTTTTACTAGGAAGCATCCAGTTAATGTAAGTCGTGCACCCCAGAGCTAAAAAATAGGAGATACATTGGGGATGGATGGGATGGAGTTGTTCATAAGATCAGGTGAGGTCCTTCCTGAGATGTTCCATCATTTAGCTATGACATGCACCTGTGGACCATGAGACCTGATGATAAGACAGACTAGACCAGAATCTTGTTCACTAATTTCCTACAACAAATTGAAGTGAATGTAGCTTTTGCTCCAGAACCGTGCTGGCTACAGGTGGAAGAGGATCAAGGAAAAGCTAACAAAAAAAAATCTCTCAAAATGAGAAAAATATTTTCTCTATAACTGTCCAATAAACCTGTTTTACATATTATTTACTATACTTTTTGGTAACATTACCTGAACTGAGCCTAAATTATCAGGCACTTGCTGACTAGTTAAGTGGTTTCATTTCAAAACCAGTACCAAAGGACCATAGCTTCAAGCCAAGGTCTTTTTGCTAACAGGCTGTGAATGCGTTGCATCTGGTATAACATTGGTTTTCTGGAGCAAAAACAGGTTATTTTCTTTGCTGCTGCTCTTTATGAAGCCCTAATCCCTTGGTAATGGCTTGCAAGTAGCTTGAACTTCTCAGGCAATTTTTATATAACCTCTTTCTCCACACTACCATAAAGAAGGCCAGCCTGCAGACTTGTAATTTATCACATTTGTTCATCAGTCTGCCAAGAGGACTACAGAATTCTCTTGAAACTACACTTGGAAGAGGCAGTGATGCTGGGTATGATTTCCTATCAGCAATGCAAAGTCACTTAATAGTGTCAACTTGGAAAACACTAAGCATAAGTTTGAGGAACTACATGTGTGGTAAAATAATTAAGTGGGAGTGGGAATTCTTGGAAAAAAGTCCCCAGAAGACTTGGAAGAAGTAAAACTCATATAACTGTGACTGCTGAGTTTATAAAACTTTCCGATTTCTGTAATAACAGAAAGTTTTAGAAACATCACATTGAGGGCGGTTCATCTTGTGAAGAAATTACTGATGTCCTCATGGGAATTGGTGGCTGGGAAACTTGTTACTCACTTTACATCTTGCCAGTCCGTGCCCAACTGAAACATAAGGATTCTGGGAGCAAGTGATACTAATCACTGAGCAAGATTTCACTGGCATTCCTTACTATCTCTGCTCTCTCTTTATTACCTATCTCACTACCAACCCTTGAAACACAGCTTTGAACATGACAATGGAAAAAAGAGAAAGGACCTTTAGTCTTTCTTCTCATTTTCTTCTAAATCCTGACCATCCTGTCCAAAATGACTGATCATGCCCAGTAACAAGTGAAACTCAATCTAACAGTGGCAGGTATCTATAAATTACTACAGTTCTTTGTCCACTAAATCTCAAGCATGAGGTACCTGTCAAAAGTCCATGTATCTCCAGTATGTCAAGACCTGAAGTTCCTAGACTGACTTGGAGAGGTCTCAATAGCAAAAACTTTGCTGACTCCAATCTCCCAGCCTCTCTTAAAATTCTCCACCCCACCATTCTGAAACCTCTAACAGGGAAAATTCAGGCTACAGGGCCAAGAGTTAAGGAAGGAATAAAAGAAAGGAGGGGGGAAGGCTGCAGACCACGCATACATGAGTAGACCTTCCAGATAGAAGCTGTGTTTTATGTGTTATGAAGTTTTTCAGTAATTATACTCCTCATGTGGCTCAGGCATTTGCCGTCTGACCAGCTAACAAAACATCTGTTTACAGAAAAGTGGTGCAATATGCAAAATTTCCTTGATAATTGTCTTTCTATTCTACCCCTTACAAACTGGGAGTTCAGAAGTTTTCCTTCATTTTTTTATTGAGAAGAAAATGACCAGCAGGAGAATAATGTAAAATTTGTGAGCCCTGAATGAAATGCAAGAGACCATTCTTGTGAAATGGCCTATGTAGTCAATAATATTGTGGTGTTTTGTCGTTGTTGTTATTTTACTTTTTGTTTTTGAGATAGGGTCTCACTATGAAGTTCGGTCTGGTCTTGAACTCACAGTGATCCTCCTGCCTCAGTTTCCGTAGTGCTGGGATTACCGATGTGCACCACCACGCCCAGCGCCTAATCAACAATAGTGCTAAACTGAAAATCAGTGCAGGGTTGTCAGCTGACTTGGTATAGCCTGAATGTGAAGATAGTAAGACTTGCCTTGTGAAACTCATTCTAAAGTTTATTAACAGTTTTCCTCTATGTGCCTGCTGGTAAATCATATTTTCAGTGGTATAGTTCTACTGACCCACATTATAGGCTATGTAAATTAACAGTCCTTCTGTGTTACTGTGAGAGTGACACAATAAATACCTACTAGGGAGCATCATTTGATGCGTGATGTGACTGACTAGATTGTCATTCATAATGAAGCTGACTGCATAGAAATTCAAACAAAAAACAACCTGCAAACTTTAAAATGTGAAATATTTACATATTTATCAGTCATCATATGATCTTTGTCTCTATTAAAATCCTATAATTGGGGCTGGGGATCTAGCTCAATGGCCTAAGTGCCTGCCTGGCAAGTGCAAGGTCATGAGTTCAATCCCCGGTGCCGCAAAAAAAAAAAAAATCCTATAATTGTACATTTTTACATAGTTGTAAACACAGTGTGTACATATGGTTTTGTGTTTTTGCTTTTCTTACCTAACATATCCATGCCTAGTTCCAGAATGTAATGCACAGTGCAGTTTTAAAGCTTATAGAACTTTCAACATATTGATGTATTTAGTGAATATTTTAATACTTCTCTGTTCTAAAACTATCTTAACATCTGCCAATTGGAAGTAATTTTTAACTGAATTAAATATGTATGTACTGGATTCCCAGGACACACAAGGCTGAAAGATGCTTGATAGTATTTAGACTTCTTGCTAAGGCATGCCATTGGCCCTGGGACTCATCAGTATAAATGTGGACCTTGAGCTCCTACTCTGCCTTATCATGGCAAAATTGTTTGATGATTTACATGTGTTCTTGGAGAGCCTTTATCACGTTCTTCTTTGCCCCCATATGGCGCTCCATCTGCTACATATTGAGCACACTTAGTATTTCTCCATTGCCCCTTTGCTGCCTTACGAGATTTCTGAATGTTGGTATTTCTTTCCTGGTTCTATTCACAGATATGCTGGAGACATTGTTGTCCTCATGTGTGGGAAGGAATCTGTTTCTATCACTTCTGGAATTAGATCTCTAGTCTACACTATTGGACATGCTTTTGTCCATGCACTCATTCATTCATTCATTCAGCAAACAGTAATGAGCACTTCCTATGGCCTGGATTCTTGTGCTTAATGCTGAAGAATAATGGTGGGCATGTAGACCATCTCTCCTTCAAGGATCTTACACTCTGACAACTTTTTGCCATTACTTTATGTTGATATGATTTTGTTTTTAAATCTTATTTGAACTCCTAACTTAGTATCTCCCAAACATATTCCATGACCTTCCCCACACACACTGAATTATGCACACACTGTAATCCAATCAATATCCCCAGGCCAAGCTGGTACACTTTCTCCCCAACGGTGAAATCTTTCTTCATCTAACATGTTCATGGAGGGGATAAGATGTCTCCTTCATGTCCTCTCAGCTTCATTTTCACAAATATCGAGTGCATTACATCTAGTTGCTATCTTGCTCATAGACAGTTAACATCGAATGACTACAGAGACACACAGAATATGTCCTTTGTTTCGGGAAATTTGTTACCCATATGTGAATTGTCGCACCTAAAAATGCATGTAAGGTATTTCAATTTGAATCAAGTCATAGAAACCCCTGTGTTTTACAGACTAATGTAAATGGAGTATGCTAAAATGGCTAAAAGTGAATGCTATAGAGATAAACTAGCTGTTCATATTTGGGACTCCTGAGACTGGTGACTGTAACCCAGCAACCAGCACTATTCACTGGAAGCAGTCCAAGAAGACAATGAGGACTCAGTGAGGGTATGGTGGGAAAAAGAAAGGAAGATGAAACAGAAAACAGCCACTGTAAACCAGGGAGAACTAGGCATGGTGGGCACCCCTGTAATCCAGCACTCTCGTAAACTGAGGCAGGAGGATTGGGATGGGAAACTACGACATAATTTTGGCTTCTTCAATAGCTACAAGAGATGAAATTGTGGCCACTCAGATTTCCAAAAACCCATTTCAAATTATCCCACATGTTGCCCTTGGAGTACAGTTAACCAGGTGATGCCTTCTTCCTATTTCTTTCCTCTTTCCCCTGTTTTGCCTTCTTTCCTTACAACGTTTATTTCTTCATCCCATGATTAAGTAGGTGGATAATCTATTTCCTAAAGTCAAAATAAATTTTAATACGTAGCAAGTTTTCATACCCAAAAGTCAAAATAAAAAAATATGCAGTTATTTCTTGTTTCACAAAACAAGTGTAACCCTTCAGATCCTGATGGAGTAAAACAAAGTAACATTCATGATGTACACAACACAAGAAAAACACGATATTTATAGAGGTTTACATGAATGTCATCACCTCTGATATTTCTGTGATACTGGGCTAAGAGTTTTACTGTCAGCATCTAAAAAAATTGAAAAATTTAAGGTAGTTGATAGAAGAAAATGACTATAAAGTAGTAGAAATGAGAGGTGAACATACTCTGATTTTATGTATTGGATTTATTCTCCTATCCTATGTTGCTGGTGTTTTCTAATAATTTTGCGGACAAGAAACTTTCCCTTATAGATGTTATAGAAGATTATTGGAAAGCTCCTGGGTGAAATATGAGATTTTCCTTGCCAGTCTCCCACCCACATCACATCTAATACCCAGATTTGCATAATATGTAATTATAGCTGAATGGAGCCTTCGGGTCTTTTGCTATCAGTACACACATTATTACATATTTTTACATGTATTTTTATAGACCCTTTATAAACTTCTGCGACATTCTTGTTCTGGTCTAGCAGGTTTTTCTAGGTTGATGGCTTCTGAAGGCATAGCCTATATTTGTAAAGTGAATTCAATCTTTCATTTTGAAGGAATGATGTAATCATGAGCAATATTTATTTAATACTTATTGAATAGCTGTAGTTGGAATTTCAGGACCTTAGCCAATGTACATTAATCCCCTTGGTGCTTGTTTCAGAAACCTTTGAGAATGGCTTCATTTCTTTTGTTGTAGTCAGATTGCAAGGAAACTGTGCCACTGGCTATGGTAATACAGATACATAAAGTGCACAGTTGTGGTGATGGCAGAGAAAAAAGCAATGCATCCGCTCACATGAAAAGACAAGGCAAGAAAGAAGGATGTACGTGGTAACTAGTAGGAGTTTGGAATGAAATGACTGAATGCTGATAAAGCAAGGTGTTTGTGCCCCGTCTCTACCTTCATGCTTTTCCTGTGATTTGAATGGAGCCCCTCCAAAATTTCAGGGTTGAAATCTAAGGCCAATGGGATAATATTAAGACATGAGAGTTTTAAGAAGTGAGTAGGTCATGAAGGATCCTCCACTGCTGAGTGGGATTAAACCCCTTATAAAAACGCTTCACACAGCTAGCTTGCTTCTCTGCCTTCTTCCAGGTGAGAATAGAAAGCATCCCTCTGTTTGGAAAGATTTAACCACAATGCACCATCCTGGAAGCAGAGTGCCACCCTCATCAGAGAGCTAAATCTATCAGGAGCATGGATCTTGCACTCCCCAGCCTCTTGGACTGTGATGAAATAAGTTTACATTCTTTATAAATTACCCTCAACTCAGGTATTTTGTTACAGCAGCATAAAAGGACTAAGATATACTTTCTCGCTCCTTGTGGTTGAAAGGGTTGGGTTAGGAGTGAGATCAATGATGGAGAAAGAATAGAGCCATGCTACTGGCACATACACGAACATGTGACTGGTTTGTAAGAAAAAGTGATCCCATGAAATGCGAATGATCCTCAGTTCAGCAGGAAATTCAGTTAATGTCATGTTCAAGAGACAGATGACCAAGTGATGTGGGATGGCTTTGTATCAGATGGTTTAGAAATATCTTTTCTTGGCCAGGATCTTGGTTGTAGCTTGGACTAGGTCTCAGGGCAGAGGCTGCCTACCAGAGAGTGTAGTAAAGGAGACTTCAAGGCCAAGGCTAATGTTATCGGTATGAATACACATATCATCTTACTGGAAAAATGAAATCTTAATTACAGTATAGTAGTTAAAAATTTAATGACATTGGCTGTCCTTACAGCTACCCCATCACCTGCAAGCACAAAGTGATAATAAAAATGAAAACAAGGCTTTATTTTAGATTTACTCTGTGGTTGCAAAGGCTTCTCTCTTGAACTGTGATACAAGGAAAAGTATAGCACACATATTAAAAGGATATTCTTCAGAGATTGTGAAAATGAGCCCAATTTATATGAAATGATAGAAAATGAAACCATCCAAATATCAGTACTCTCATTCTTCTCTGAGGCATAAAATGCCACAGCTTAATAGGAAAGTTACAAATGAGCTACAAAGGAGAAAGAAGAAAATCTTCTGACATACAGAGCAAGCCTTTTCTGTATTGTTACCCTAATAAAATTATGATCTCTCAAGAAAAATTACCCTCATCACAAATTCTGATCATCCGTGTTACCACCAGTGACAAAAGATTTTCCTCAAGTTATTGCCACCAGCATTGCATTTGGATACACAAATAGGAAATAACAATTACTTAGCAATCATTTATAAATTCTAAGTTGTACCAAATAGTACATGCTCTTAGACACGCTGGAGGAGCATGAAGGTATTAGGTATTCCATTAGCTATTAAATGTCTCTCTCAATATGCCAGCCTGTATCTCTGCCTACTTATTACATCATAAAGAATCTAGAATATTTCCATGGTAACTTATACACAAATATCTATGTGTGCAACTGTTTTTCACTGAACTAGCTTTTTAAATTTTGTATGTGGACTTGCATTATCATTTGTATTTATATGAACATTATATACATACCTAAACACACATGTGTATACACATGTCCACGCCCAAATTTCCATAAAAGATTTTAAATAATTTAGGAAACATTGATATAATTAATACAAGGCAGTTAAATAAATTCAACTGAAACTACTAGAAAGTGAAAGATAATTGAACTGTGAAAATAGGATATGATTATTTAAATATTTTGTTAATTCACTAATCTGGGCTAAAAGACAAATGGATTCCATTATCATATTGTTGTCATTAATTAAAGAAAAAGGTAAAGATAGAGTCATCTTCACATAATTGAAACAGAAATTCATTGAGTTGTATGTTATCTAAAGGACATTAATATTGTGGTAAAAAGACTTGCCATCCTAAAGAAAGCATCATAAACGTTCCTAAACAATGTCTGTTTCATTTGTAGCTGCCAATAAAGGCAAAGGGACTGAGTTGATGAAACTAAGTCTTGAGGCCCTTTGTGGAGGTAACATATCTGCATCACCTCTCAGAGGTCACCTGAAGAGGACCTGGCTGACACCCGGGAAACTAGATGGGACCTTCTGTTTTCAAACTCATGGAATTTCCCCTCCTCCATTGTACATACTGAATCCTGTTCCCAGGGGTGATTTCACAGATACTTAATTAAGTTCTCTGTACTTGTGTTTTACCATTTGTTTCCCATAAGAAATGAAATGATTTTACTTTTGTTATTGAGTCTCTAAGAAAGAGGAAGAAGCTCTTTTCAGATGAAAAGGCAAGACCTCGCTGGGGGTTGCCTCCTTTTCAAATTGTCTTTCTAACCCAAAGACATCAATGAGGACACACCTGAGTCACAAAGAAGATAAGAAAGGAAGATATTCACCCTATAGCCAATTATTAAAAAGCTCAGGAAGGAACTGTAGAAATATATTTATATACTAAAGATAAGAATGGCCAAATATTTTTAAATTGTTTAGGATGTTGCTTGAGTGATCAAAGTTGGAGTGGAACAGAAATCCTAAATTGTTTCTAGCAGACTTTATCAGCTGGAGGCATTTGGTTGAACGTCAACAGACTATGAAGCAACCTTACTATACTGTGGACAATGGTGTGGCCAAAGCATGAGTATTATAGAGCCAGTCCAATAACCAAGACCCTGTTGTAT
>RJWT010037967.1:0-12961 GCA_004365215.1 Cuniculus paca
ATGTACCATGTTCATTGTTTTGTTGTGATTGACTCTATTCTGCTTTATTTTGTTTGGTTGTATTCTTTTCCAAATAAATAAATGAATAAATAAAGATTTCAGCACCTCCCAATAGCACCACAGGCCAGGGACCAAACCTTCAATGCCTGGGCATTTGAGGGACATTTAATATCTGAACAATAGCATTTGGAAAGATCTCAGATGCTCACCCAAGCCTTGCTAAGTTTATTAAACCACATGAAGAAACAACAATCTTTGAGTGAGTGAGTGAGAGAGACAGAGAACTGGCTGTGTTTTCTTCTTCAGTATTCAGGGAAAGATAATTACATATACATCATAAGTGACAAATTCATTCTCTTATTATCTAGGTTAAAGTCTTGGAATAAATTACTATATTTACCTATGTTTCCTTCACAATACAACTTCAAAACTGTAAGACGTTATTCTATATGTGAATTGCCATTCCAGAAAAGGCTTTGGGAATTATAACAAAAGATGACCCACTGAACAAATAATAGGCAAAGCTGTCTTTATTATGAAGGGTATGGAATATTTAATGGTACCTGCGCTTAGAATTCTAGTCAGAGTCAGGTAATAAGGCAAACTCAGAAAAAATAATTAGAACTCGAAAGGATCATGAAAGGAAAATCCAAGCTTCTTTTTAAAATCTTGGATTGTAATTTTTTATGATTCAAAAGGAATTCTAATGATTGTATGTAATTTTTTATGGTTATAGTGGAATTAGAGAGTCTGAGATCCTCAGAGGCCTAAATCCAACTAATCACCTACCACTCTGTGAATTTCCCAAGAAAATCAAGTACAATGGCTAACAGCTAAAAAAAAAAAACCTGATTATTATATCTAGAAAAACTATATCTACTTGAAGAAAAATTTGGTAAAACTCTTAAAGACTCAGGCACAGGCAATGACTTCCTGAACAAAACCCCAACTGCATAAAGAATAATACCAAGAATCAACAAATGAGATCATGTCAAACTAGAAAGTTTCTATACAGCAAGGGAAACAACCAACAGGGTGAAAAGACAACCTAGAGTGAGAAAAAAAATTTTTACCAACTGTGCCTCAAATAGAGGGCTAATATCCAGAATATATAAAGAACTCATAAAATGAGACCATCAAAAATAAAAGACCCAATTAAAATGGGCAACTGAAATGAATAGACACTTCACAGAAGGAGAAATACAAAAGGCCAATAAATCCATGAAAAACTGTTCAGCATCTTTGCTCACTAGAGACATGCAAATCAAAATGATACTGAGATTCTATGTTACTTCAGTGAGAATGGCCATTAACAATAAATGCTGGTAAGATTGTGGAGAAAAAGGAACCCTTATATAACATTGGTAGGAATGCAAATTAAGATAACCACTTTTGAATCAGTATGGAGATTTCTCAAAAAGTATAAATTTCATCTGACTCAACTCTACTATTCCTAGGTATTTTTCCAAAAGAGCTAAACCATCCTACTACAGTGATAATGCGTACTCACTTACAAACAGAAGAGCATAACTCACAATAGCTAAGTCACGGAAGCAGCCTATACAACCATCAACAGATAAAGAAAATGTGATATATGTACACAATGGACTACTACTCAACCATAGAGGATACATTTGAGTCATTTGTAGGAAAATAGATGGATCTTGAGACCATACTGCTAAGTGAAGTCAGTCATGAGAGGCTAAATATTGCATGATTTCTCTAATATGAAAGATCCACAGTAAAAGTGATTTAAAAAGCAAAATAAAAAACCATGTTAACGAACTGGAAGGTAAACTGTCTAGATGATGGGAAGGGGGAGAGAGGAAGGCAAGGGTACAGAGGAAGTAAAAATGATCAAGAAGCAACATGTGTATGTATCGAGTTCCCACACTGACTGGAATCACTATGTATCACAAGCAGAAAGTAATACAAAAAGCTTTTAGATTTTTAAGAAATACAGTGAGAGAAAGAGACTAATGCTTTTCAAAAGAAAGTGACCATGACCTCTTTTGACTTCGGTACGGATGTTTTGATCGGCCAGATCAGCGTCTTCTCATCCTTTGTAGAGGAGCCAGAAGGAGAGTTGATAGGGGAGAAAGCTTTCTGGTGTGGAGAAGAATTTCTGGAATGCAAGTGTTTCTATAACAACAATACCTACTAAGTATTAAGTATGTACTATGTGTTTGATGCTTTTCAGAAGGATTGAGGTACCTTTAATCTCATTGACTCTTCACAGAACCCTGTGGCATTATTACACTCAGGTGTCAAATAAGAAACCTGAGGCTTAGAAAGGTCAGGCTTTGCCTGTTTCAGCATCTACTCAGTGTTTACCCTCTGTAATGGACAGCCACCTACTGTTCCCTTGCCATAACAGAAAATTCACTTTCACCACTATTCCAACCCTCAGCAGCTGGTAAGCTAACCCTTAGTAATTCTTACCATGATTAAGTTCCTCCTGTGGTTGAAAATACTACTTCTCTATAGACTACTGCACTAAACATTGCTTGTACTTTCTATAGCAGAGGTTCTCAAACATGGTGGATTTTCCCCAGTAGACACTGAGCAAGATCTGGAGATAGTTTTGGCTGCCAGAACTTGGAAGAGAGGTGCTACTAGAATCCAGTGGGTTGGCACTGAACACCCTGCAATGCACAGGACAGCCCCTGCGAAAAAGAATCACCTAGCCTAACCTGTTCACAGTGCTGGGATTGAGAAATCCTGCTATGTGGCCACACAAGAAAAATGAATTACCTTCTATATTAGCTTTAGATGTTTGGGAAAAAAAATAATGATATATCTAATCCTACCACTGTATGTCTCCCCATCATTACCACACTGATGCTCCAATCTGCCTGTTTTAATATTGCAAAACTGAGAAGAGGGGTTGAAAGGAGGGAGAATGGGAAAAAAAGAGGAATCAAGATATATCATATACAGGTACAAATTCCCAATGATGAATGTGATTGATATCTATCTATCTATCTATCTATCTATCTAAGTTGTACCACTACACTTAATTAACAAAGTTAAAAAAACTTAAAAAATATATTGCAACACTGTATATCTAAAAGCAGAGGCTCAGGAAGCTAAAAAAATTACCCAGGGTTCGATCTAGTGAACACTAAAGGCAATGCTAGATCTAAGATTACCTAGCTCCTATTTCAACTATCCTCCAATTATATCATGCCTAATCTTTCAATCTATTCATTGAAAATAAAGGTAAGTAATACAATCTGTCTACTCTTACAAAGTTTATACTCCCATGGACATTAACTCAGCATGTTCCCTACCATGTATGAGTCCTGTCTTTTTGTCATTTGCTTTGGTCATGTCTACTTTTAAAGCCAATAAAAAGTTCCCAGAATCAAGACCCTCAAAGGAAAGCACTGTTACAGGCAACTGAGTTAGATAGAAATATTATAGGCAGTCAGACAGGGCTAGGTCCTCGAAGGAGCCAGTGCAAAAGCCCAGATACCCTGCAACTGTGGGGGAGATGGACAAGCACATTCATCATTGGGAATTTGTACCTGTACATGATATATCTTGATTCCTCCTTTTTTCCCATTCTCCCTCCTTTCAACCCCTCTTCTCAGTTTTGCAATATTAAAACAGGCAGATTGGAGCATCAGTGTGGTAATGATGGGGAGACATACAGCAAGCAAATGCGCACACATCCTAAGGACCGATATTTTAAATAGGTCTCACCCTGAGGAAGCCAGGAGTCACTATCCCGCTGCTCTCTAAGCATGCCCGCTGGCTACAGGACTGGCTTCCCCATTTGTCCCTGATTTAATCAATTTTACCTGAGCAGTTAATCTTATTGGTTAACTATAGTTTTGTCACACCTTATGCCCACCTTTTGAGTTCCCATGCTTTTCCCCACATTGGACCCGTCTCACCACGTGGTTTTACTCTATAAAAGTCCCTGGAAAAGACAGCGTCTTTGGCAACCCACTCAGGACCCCTCTCTCTCTCTCTCTCTCAGACAGAAGCTTTCTTTCTCTCAATAAATATATCCTGCTCATAACCTCCGTTGTTCCTAAAATTCATTCTTTGATTTTAGAGAACATGAACTCGTACTGGACATCTAGTAGGTTGGGAGTTTCTTTCCCCTATATCAGCATGACTACTTTTATGCCAAATAAAAGTCTATGTATATGGAGCAATAGAACAGAACAGGGAGTCCCAACATGAATATATACAAACTGATTTTGAAGTAAGTACTAAGATAGTTCAGTGGAAAAAATAATCATCTTTTCAACAATTATGCTAGAACAATTGAAAAGTCATGCAAAACCTAAATAACCTTGAACCTTACACTATAAATAAAAATAAATGAAATCTAAATGTAGAATCTGAAATTACAAAACTTCTTTTAAGGGGTGGCAGGTCTTAGTGACCTTGAGCTTAGCACAAATCTCTTAAATTCAATAGGAAAGCATGAACTGTACAAGGAAAAAATCAATCATTTAGATTTCATAAAACCAAAATTGTACTTCAAAGACACCTGATACAAAAAGTTAATAAGCTTTAGAACAGGAGAAAATATTTGCACAACATAATATTTAACAAAGGACTTTTATCTAAATATGCAAAGAACTTATGTAATAATAAGACAAACCATAAAAAATTGGTAAGAGATTTAAACAGGCTCATCATAAAAAAATTATAGGTGTCAAACACATGAAAAGGTATATTATATATTCAGTCTATAAGGAAATGAAAGTTAAAGTCACAATGAGATACTACTGCAACCCCTAAAATGATTCAAAATTAAAAATACTTAACTATACCAAGTATTATCATGACAGAGAAGCCCCTGAAACTCTCCTGTACTGCTAGTGGGAAAACCGGAAGGAAAAATTATTTTATAAACAAGTCTGGTAGCTCCTTGAAGAGTTAAACATATATCTACTGTTCAACTGAGGCAGTGTCCTTATCAGTAGGAAAGAGAACAATCACACAAAGACTTACAGACAAATATTCAACATAGCTTTATTTATAATATCCAAAAACTATAAAGAATCCAAATGTCTACCAACAGCTGGCTAGATAAACAAATTGTGTTGCACCCATAAATTTAAAATGAAAGAATTATTGGTACACACAATATGGATCAATCTCAAAATAATTACACTGAATGAAAGAAGGCAGATCTTCCCAGCAATAACAACAACAAAAAAATACATATTACAAGTAATCTGGGAAACTGAAAATAAAGCAGAGGTTACCTGAAAGACAGGTGGGGAAGGTGGGAGGCTTAATTAGGGGGGGCCAAAGAAAAATTCAGGTGTGATGATTACATTCATTATCTTGATTGCACTGATGATTTCCTGCATGTATACATACATCAAAATTCATCAGATTGTATGTTTTAAATATAGTGTATTTTACTTCAAGTATACTTCAATAAATGTGATAAGGTTCAATACAATAAAAGGCTCTGTGACAAAGAGAACATGTAAGTGACCTTTGGCTTCTATTCTCCATTTCAAGGGCTGCAGCATCTTGTCTACCACTGTGTAGTGCTAAGTGACTACAGCGGTCACATCCGTGCCTGCTCTCTTCAGCACCAGCCCAGAGATATCTCCTAACCTTTGTCATCTCTTGGAATAGGCAGTTATTTGGAGGTCAGCCTACCCATCCACAAAAAACTTTTTTTTTAAGGAGCAATTGCTTAAATATTACAGGTTGGTGACACCAGTGGCCTCATCTTGGATAATCTTTGTCATTAAGTATGGTCTGAGTTATACCAATCATTCCAGAGTTCAAGCCTTAGCTTGGAGGTCACCTGAATCTCAATCTGCCAAAAGATGGTATTGGAGCACATCTTTCAATTCCAAGAGGCTTGACGTATACATGTATCATCCTTGGCTCTCAGTTCCCATCTTTATTTGTATACCTGATTCTATGTCTTTGAAAGCTTTGTTTTGATTTTTCAGTGTCTGTTTCTGAACAAGAGGCAATGAAATCCTGAGCCACACAAGACCACAATTCATCCAGATGATTTGTTTTCTAGCCAACTATCTTCTTGGATATAGGTCAAATATGTGTCTGAGAGTTAGGACTTTACATGGACAATATTTGGGCATATAATGATGATGCTCTTTGATAGAACTATATTATCTTAATATCAGATTTCTTGAAGTTTGTATATATTAAGGAGAAAGTGGCATATAATTCATATGATAAAGAGAGGCTTCCTGTATAGTAGAAATGACCATAAACATTGGACCCAAATATTGTCTCAAAGCTCTTTTGATAGACTTCCTAGATGCATAAATTTGGACAAGTTTTTTTAACTTCTGTGAACCTCAGTTTTCTCTTCTGTAGCATGCTACAATTGCTATATGGTATAGTAAGATATCATATTAAAATACCTTATACAGGTGGGGATATAGCTCAGCAGCACAAGTGCCTGCCTGGCAAGTACAAGGTCGTGAGTTCAATCTCTGGTACCAAAATAAAATAAAATACAATAAAATAACTTATATAATAAGTCATAATACATGTCATGGAAGTCATATTTCAGATCATGGGAGGGACAGTCTGTGATTCAATTCTAACTTTACCATTATGCTGTAACATTTGTCTTAATTTCTCATCTATATAATGGAGCTCATAAGAGCATCCAAATATACACAGTATACACATTCGATTAAATGGATTAAATTACATATACATATTCTGGCACAAAATGGAGATAAACATTAGCTACTATTATCATTATTATTTATCATAAATATTAGCTACTATTATCATTATTATTCATTATTTGTTATGACATCTGCCATATAATAGATGTTGGGTAAATGGTAGGTATTTATCACTTAAACCTACTTGGTTTTTAAAACAACTTTTGTCCTGGACAGCCACCCCATAAGTATTTCTAGAAAACTCTGAATGTTCTTCGGATCACTGTAAGAATGATTTCTTACAGTGTGTGCTGCTCAGCAAAACAAATAGAATAATAACTAATGTGAGATTTTAATTATCATATATGTCAGTGATACTGCTTTGTAAATCAAAGCTAATTGACTCTGAGTACTTGCTACTTCTTCAAGCCTCCTACCAGCTCAGGAGAAAGCACACTGTGTTCTGTGTAAACAACAGGGTGCTTCTAGAAAGGGTTCTCAGATTCATCCACGCAGGGCATTTCAAAGCCAGGAATTTAGACACAGATTCCTTTGGAGGCGATCCTTTGGCTTATCACTTAGAAAATGGTCCAGACTTTTGAGTGAGTGATTTTGCTTTCACAAGCATGTGCAGCACTACTTAATATAATGGGTTCAGTAAGTTAATTGGCTGTTAAATAAAGTGGAACTTTTATTTATCTAAATGCCAGATTTTCAAGTTTGTTTGTTCATACTAAATCTTGCATAGAAATATAATTCACAAAGTAGTAAATAAAAGGATCTGGTATAGGAAAGGTGTATATATAAAGCCAAAATAACTACTCAACTGAATCCCCATGCACACTTTTGTTTCATGCTGGTGGCCCTTAAGTATTTCTAAGAAGTACCAAATGTTCTTAAGATCACAAACTCAAAGTTTTTGCATTAAAGTAACTCTCCTCACTCAGTTTTCCAAAGAATCCTCTTGATCATTGTATTTATGTATTTTATGAAATGCCCACACCCCCTCAACTTCACAGATTGAGTTTTTGTATATTTTAACTGTATTGTCTTTAGGCCATCTCCTTTCCAAAATGAAAACTCCAGGAACTTGGAATATATCTCAGCATGGGGACACATGCTTAACATGGTCAAGGTTATGGGTTCAATCCCCAGCACCAAAAATAACTAGATTTTTCAATACATTTGCTCCTCAACTTACAATACAATGTCATAATAAACCTACCATAATTTGAATATATCATTGGTCAAAAATCCATTTAATATACTTAATGTGCTGAACAGCGTAGCTTAGCAACAAATCATGCTACAGAGTATCAGGTGTTTCCCTTCATGATCATGTAGCTAACTGAGTTAGGATTTGCTGCTGCTACCTAGGATAATAAGATAGCATTGTAGCCAGGTATGGTGACACACATCCATAATACCAGCTGTTCAGGAGACAGGAGAATCAGAAGTTCAAAGTCAAGCTGGACAACTTAGTGCCTGTCTCAAAAATAAAAAGGACTGGGGATATAGCTCAGTATTCCTGGGATTCAATTCCCAATATCACACCAAAAAGAGAGAGAAAGTATTGTACACTATTATCATTCATTTGGGAAAACATCAAAATTTAAATTATAGTATCTAATGAATGGATATTCCTTTCACACTACCATGAATTACATTGAACCATTGTGAGGGACTGTATGTAAATCAAAAGTGTTTCCCATCACTCCGTTCATCCCACATTAATGATTCGGGAGATTAGGAAACACAGACAGGCACAGACACAGAAACAGAAAGAAGGGAAGCAAGAGAGGAAAGAGAGATTAAATTTTCAAGATTCTTTAGTCTAGAGAGATACAAGAAAAACCTGGAATGACTGAAGTCCATAACAACATTGTGCGACTGAGTGGAATGAAAGCAAGTATGTTCCACAAATTCTTCACTAGTGGCTCTAACTAAGGACATTCTTCCCTGTGGCTTGAAAATAAAGATCCATGCAGAGTATAAGAACTGATTACTGCAATCAATGCCTATCAAAAATAGAAATAATCTTGCAAGAAACTGAGAAAGATGATAAAACTCTGGACGTTTAGTAATCACAGCGTGCGAGGTTGGCAAATCTATGGCATGTATGCTCCCTTTTCCACCTGCAGTGCCGGAGGCAGATGATCAAGATCACACTTGGCGTCCTGCATACCACCACATTCCAGGCTGCCACCACCTTGATCGATATTGGCACGCAGTTTGAAGTTCAACCACTAAATTTCACATGTGAGCAAAACCCAAAGGGTGAACTGTTTGCCCAATATCGCATAGCTAATCAGTGGTGAGTGACCGTGCCATTTCACCAAGATAACTCTGGGTCCATTTTACTGAACATGCAAAACATTGATCAAGTCCTATGTAAGACTTCTTGTGTTCTTACTCCCATCAATGTAGGGAACTAAGACCATCCTTGCAGCCTTCTATCCAATCTAAAGTTGTCATACAGAGTGCGTGTCCCTGTAGCCTTGCAAAACTGGTATCATGAAGCTATACGTGGAGGGTTGGATCACATGAAGGCCAGGAGTACAGGCTTTGCCTGACTAGGCAGACCTGGGTAGCATTCCTGCTTTGCTGATTCCTTGCCGTATCATTTCCAGAATGCAATTTAACCTCTTTGAACTTCTGTTTCCTTATGCATAAAGTGTCCATCTCACAGAGATGCTGTGAGATTAAATCAGTGACTGTATTTGAAAGTGTCTCTAGCACAAGGCCCAAAACTTGGTGGATAGAATATTTAATCATAAGAGCTTTTATTTATTCTCTTCATTCTATCCTTTTCTCACCTCATTTGGTTCCATAAGTTGTCAGCAAGGGACTTAACCCTTCTGAGCTTCTTTCTTTGTTTTTAAAACAGCGACTACATCATGCGGCAGTATGAGGAATAAATGAGATTATATAGCAGCAATAAATTCAGCTAAAAACATGAGTACAGATCTATACAAAGAATCTTCCAAAAGATTATCCAGCCTCCTATGCTTAAATGTCTAGCCCTAGAGACTTCGGTTATGAATGTTTAGGTGATGGCCATTGCTCATAGAATGCAGGAGTGGCTATTGTGAGGCAGCACAGCTCACTCTAGAGAGGGGAATCTTGTTCAGAGGGAGAAATAATGTCTTAGTCTCTTGCTATAACAGAATAACTGAGACCAGGTAATTTACAAAGAATAGAAGTTTATTTAACTCACAGTGCCAGAAGTTCAGAGCATGGCATGCATATCTGTTTGGGTCCTGGTCAAGTTCTTACAGCAGAAAGTAGAAGAGAAGTGAATGCATGTGGAAGACAGGTAACATGGTAAGAGAGAAAGGAAGAGATGACCTCACTCTATAACAACTTGCTCTTGTGGTGAACAGTCCAGTCCCACTGAAGCAAGAGTTCACTCCTGAGTGATGGCCTCACCCTAAGTGTTCTGTCCTCATCGCTCAAACTAGACCCTACCACCCACTACTGCACACAGGCACTAAGTCTCAGTGTGAGTTCTGGTTGAGGCAAACCATGTTCAAACATAGCAAATAGTCATTGGATCACAAGTTTGCAGACCTGGATTTTCGCTGAGCGGTCCGTAATCTTTGTCTGTGACCTCTAGCAGATCACTTAGCCTCTCTGAGTCTGTAGGTAATGTGCTATGTTCACCTTATACCACTGACAATGCAAATGAGATGCTTTCCAGAAAGATCTAAGGGTTCTACAAATGAAAGGAGTTCTATTTTGCTTTCTTTTTTTCTGTAAAAAGAGGAGAGCATGCCAATAGGGTGTAAATTGAATTTAGCATCTCTGTATTTTTGCATGGATAAGTGTTTCACCATGTGTCAATACTTTTCTTTGTTTAACGTAAGAATTGGAAATGTGGATGCCCTACTTAGAGTCAGAAATGTCTCTGAGCAGCTGCCTTTAATTCCTACACATACAGCCAATTAGAGCATTGTGCTCTGACCCTGGACCTCAAAGAATCTGTGCCTGATCTTTACAGTAAGGACTTTGTATTCAGAGAGCTCCTGAGTTATACATCTCATGGCCTAGTTCAGCCAGAATGCAAATGTGAACCATTTCTTTCCTTTTTCCTGTTTCTTACCACAGAGACATGTACATAGCCATGATGAGCACACATACATTCCTCTTTCCAGACTTCTCGTGTCTAACATTTTAAAATTCTTCCTGCAAAGCCTTCATGAAGTGCTAGAATGAGTACAGGAATGGCACTAATAACACAGGCTGAGTTCTGTTTAGAACATTCTCATCAGCATCAACAAATTTCCAAAACATTATAAAAGCACTTGGTAATTGAAAACAACTCCTTTTAGTTATTAGGGATCTTGCAGATGGTAAGATAAATCCTCATGTCTTGCTAGTTACAGGAAAAGATATTTTCCCTCTGCAAAAGAAAGTGAAAAGACTAGACAGTTATTGGTTACCATAGCAACTGAGATCCACTACATACTTAGCTCTTCCTGTCACTATGGAAGACCTGAGGAAGAAAAAAATAAACAATATTAAGCTTCTCTATCTGCTGCTTTGTCAAATTTTTCAAAGTGACATTGCATGGCATGAGCCTGAACCACATTTGTAAGAGTGGAAAGGAGATGAGAGCGTGAACAGGAGAAAAAGAGGGAGCAGTGAACCTGGAAACACTGAGGATGGGTTTGAGAAGAGCCATGGCTGATGTGGTCAGTGCCAAGGAAACTGAAAAGGGAGGAAAAGAAAGCAATAAATACTAAGGGTCTACCACATACCCAGTGCTATGCCTAATAATGCACATCCTGTGACCTCTCAAAGCTCTGGGTCTGGAAAAGAACAACAAGTAAATAAGCAATTACAAGAAGATGGGCCAGTGCAGCTGCAGCAAAGTACAGAATAGAATGGGCATAGGTAGCAGGTGGTGCCAACAGAGGGGTTCAGTGGGGTGGAAGGGAGATTTCCCACAGGAAATACCTATGCTAATAGCTAAAGAATGCATAGGAGAGACCAGATGAAAAATAGCTGGGGCTTCCATTTGAGAGAGTCAAATGTACTCGGCCCTTGAGGAGAGAGAAACCTGGGATTCAGAGGACTTTAGGAGTTCATCACAGCTGGAGTAGAGTGTGAGAAGGCTTAGGATGAAGGGGAGCTCAGCTGGAGATGTTAGCGGTGCCTGTGATGTCACTTACACTAAGTCATAGTTAGGGCATTGAAATATGTCCAGAAGGTAATGCAGAGCCATTCAAGTCTTCGAAGCAGGTTTGTGACGAAGTCATACCAACAACAGAGTAAAGGGTGATTCTGGATCCAGCTTGTAACTGAATGGAGGAAACAAAGCAAAGAAAGTGATAGATTAGGTAAGACTAATGGCAGGATGTAAATGAATTCTAGAAAGTTAATGAATTTAGAACTATAGCACTTATGGAGGATAAATGAGATAGAAGTGAAAAATGAAGCCCTTGTTGCTGAATGAGTAAGTGAATTTCACTTATTCACTTATAGAGGGCAGTGACAGAGAAACAGTGCAGAGCTGTTTCATTGGCCACAAAGGAGCCAAGTTGTTTAAATTACACCTTTAGAGTAGCACTTGTCTAGCTTTCATGTGACACTGGATATGGTTACGTTAAGAGTTTTAAACAGGTCTTGTGCAATACTATGAGAAGGTGATCTATATGTAGCTTAGGACATAGATGAGAGGATTCTAGAAGAAGAACATATCTAAACCCACTCAATCAGGTGCATAACCACAGCAAAACTGTTTAGAGCATCTTCTTCTTCTCTGTCTTTAACCAAAAGCTTCACACCTTCTACAGCTCTCATTATTGCTACCTGCGTGTGAAAGACGGAGTGGATGGTGATCCTTAACTTTGGAAGGAGGAAAGTTAATTTCCCTGTTCACAATTTGCATTGATATTCAGGAATTTAGCTTATGGAATTCAATACTCTTGGGTTTAGAGAGATTAATAGTATGCCAAAGGTGGTGGAGAAATTTATAACAAGAATGTCAAAAGTGATGGAGTTCAGTAAGGATGGGAGGTGGCCTGCTTGAGTTGTTTCTGATGGTGGACCAGAGGGCTGGCCAGAGCACACATCTGTGACTCTTATTTGTGCTCACTTCCCTATTCTCTCTTCCAGCAAGTCCAAGGTTAAACCCATCATCTTCCTCTAGTGATCCACAGGCTTCTCCAAAGATTGAATTTATTCATGTGTACAGTCACGTGAGACCCTGATTTCACCCATATGTACGACCGTGGAGACCACCATTCGAAATGCCAGAGATGCACAGAGAGTCACACGGTTTGGATTTGAGATCCAGCACCACAACTAGTGGATGTGTT
>RJWT010037968.1:0-12963 GCA_004365215.1 Cuniculus paca
TTTTTTTTTTTGCTGCACCGGGGATTGAACTCATGACCTTGCGCTTGCCGGACAGGCGCTTAGACCACTGAGCTAGATCCCCAGCCGTGTTTTTGAGACAGGGTCTCACTATGCCATTCAGGCTGGCCTTGAGCTCACTTTGTAGCCCAGGCTGGTCTCGAACTCACAACGATCCGGCTGTCTCAACCTCCCGAGTGCTGGGATTAGAGGCGTGAGCCACCACGCCCGGCTACAGTTTTGCTTTATATATATTGCATATTTGTCAGTTGTTATCCTCAACTAGCATCCAAGTTTCACAAGGGTAGTGGTTTTCATCCGCTTTGTTCACTGCAGTGCCTCCATGGTCTATCACAGCACTTGACACATGCAGACACTCAATTAATAACTGTAGGGGAAAGAAAATGAAGTATGTACTCTTGGCATTTGGAAATGCTCAAAGGAAATGCATGTGTGTTAGTCAGTGTCTAGTGTGAAACAAATGGCACATTCTAACTAATTTGAACAGAGTTTAATAAAAGGACTATTTACAGAGGTAACTGCAGTGTGCAAAGAGAACACAGGAGAGAGTTTTATCCCCAGGATAAAATCGTCAATCTCTTCTTTCCTTCCAAATGGAACCCAGAAAATAAGAACGCTTTGACGTGTTCAGCTTTCAAGGCATCAAGTGGTTGGGGGAAAGATCTTAGTAGAGCTAACAGGATATTCAGAATGATATTATTGGTGGCTTTTAATGGTATAATTAAAAGAGGCAAAAAAAATTCTAAATACTTTCTAAATTCTCTTTTTATGTATACTCTATCTATCCATCTATCTCTCTATATTTTTAAATTCTCTACAAACACATACTTTAATTACCATTATTTACCCAACTTAAAATCTAAAACTGGTTCATATTCTAAGAAACATTTTAGATGCCAGCAAGTATAGGACTTCTTGCCTACCTGGGGCTAGGATCCAGATTATTATAGATTAATTACAGCTAGTATAGATATTAAGATACAAAGTGATACCATTTAAAAGTTCATTATAGTGCAGAACTGATGACTTTGTGTGCAATTGTTAAGATTTTTTAAACAAATACTGTAAAGTTGAAATACTAGAAAATAGTTAAGGTAAAGTGATTAAGCATAATAGTAGATCGCTTCATATAACATAGGGAGAATATTTCCAAGGAAGTGATCTTGGACCTCAGAGCTCAACGATGAATGGGAAACCAAGTCAAAGGGAATGTCAGAGAGAGATCATTTTAGGCAGAGAGAAAAGCAAGTAAGTGTGCAGATGAGTGTGGGCAGCCAAAAATCTTTGTAGACTCAGAACCTAATGCTCAGGGAAATTTGGAGGAAAAGATGATAAGGTACGAAATTAGGGAACAAGACAATGATTTGTAGCTTTGTAGGGGAGAGGGTGCTACTATGTTATTCAAAATGCAGCAAGATGTCATTAGGAAGCTCCAAAACTCCGAATTACCTGTTCTTACATACTTTTATCATTTATTTAGTGAATCTGTAAAGAATATTGCAAATATGTTTTTGTTAAAATGTGACTGTAATATCTCTTTCCATCATTTTTCTTCCAGAATTTCCATGTTATTTGTCCTAGCTTTGTTTTGAAAAATATATTGGATGAATTTGTTTAAAATTATTTTTGTTTGCTTTGCATTTTTACTTAAATTTATGTCAGTCATTAAATTTGGGTTCCTGTTCTAAGACCTTTTTTAACCTTCTAAATTTTTCCACTTCTTTTACTTTTTTTTTTAGAATTGTGAAGTACTTCTTGGTGCAGTTTAACTTCTTCTAGTTGTTTGGAGATTGTATACTCCATTTTTTTCACACAATTAATTTATGCTGCCCAAATTTAAAAATCAATCAGTTAAGAAAACAATCTCTAAAAGTCTAATAGATTTTAACCTGCTCTCTACCATTACCTGTGCTATCTTAAGAGCAAATTCCCTCCTCAGTAAAATAGGAATAATAGTCTGTAAGGCTTTTTCAAATAATACATATACAGCCCTTAGTGCTTAATATATTCTCTGAATTATAAGAATGCTTTTTAAAATAAATGGTAGCACATTATAATGAGCTGAATTATGATCTCTCAAATGTTGGTTTCACTCAGAAGCCATAAGTCTGATATTATTTGGAAAATGTGTATTTGCAAATGACATTTACATGAGGATTTCCTTCTGGATTAGGGTAAGCTCTAAATCCAGTGACATGCTTTTCTAAGAGTCAGAGATGGATGCATGTGAGCATCAGGTCATGATGGGAGCAAATTTAGAAGTGATACATAGACAAAGGAAGGAACACTGGGAATGGCTGGCAGACACATAAAGCTAGTAGAGAGGCATGGAAGAGATTTCCCACTCAGAAATTCCAAAAGGAATTTACACTACTAATACTTTAATCTTGAACTTCTGACCTGCAGAACTGTGAAAGTATATATTTAAGTATAAGTTTAAGCCATCCAATTTATTGTAATTGACTATGGCTTCCCCTAAAACAAATAAAAAATTCCTAGCTTTCTATTACTTCTGTCTTCTGCCATACCACATTTGTTGAAATCATTTGAGATTTACTTTTATTTTGTTACAATTTTAATGTGTCTTTGTATTTCCATGAATCATTCTTTTGCAATTGTCTGAAGATTCATAGCCATTATAGCAATAATCACTTAGACAGTCACAATATTTTTAGCTACCATATTCCATAAAGTTCCTTAAATCCTGCATCTTTAAAAAGGTCTTAAAATGGAAACCACATGACAGATACACTTCTAACGATAGTTTGAGTGGTGTGATGGTGGTAAGCCATCTTTAACCTGCCATCTTTTCTGAAAATGGATGCACAGTACCTAATATAAACTAATAGATGTCAAATGTAACTCACATATCTAACTTGCAATATTAGTATTATTGTTAGTGTCATTATATTTTTATCATATTTAAGACAGGAAAAGTTCCACACTATTATATTGTGAGAACAGCAGGTGAAAAATGCTGATTCAAAGGTGTCAGTTGTGTGTGTATAATTACTTTTTGCTTACACTCTTCACTCCTTGTATTTTTCTTAGAGATTTAGTCTGAATGCCAGTTAATAAAGGGTGATTTAAAAGAGGTGAGAAATATATCATGTTTACCATTTCTATATAGCACATCTAAAATGTCTAAGAGAAAATGAAGTTACCTTTTATTTTTGTCCAATTATTTACAAAGTTTTGGAGAAAAGTGATACAAATATCAGCATTTTATATACATATTTTTTTCACTAATTTTCAAATAACAGTGGTAGAACTGGCTGGAAGTGAGTATGGGATCATCACTGGCAGTACAATCAGCATCACTGCCAAGTCTCTCATATTTCATGAATTTATTTAAAGGAAGCTCCTGGCTCACATCTAGTTTCCCCATCATTTATTTATTCAAGAAAGATATTTGATCACATGCCCTGAGATAGACTCTATTATTGGCATATTTACTCTAAAAGGCAAGGAAAACAGGTAAAGCTCAGCTCAAAGAGAGTTTCCACTCTCCAGGATTTCACTAATCATAAACAAGCAAGCAAGCGAAAATGCAAGTTGAGGTAATGAGATGAACACTGAGAGAGAAAGGCACTGTGAAACTATGCTATTCAGATAGAATTTGATGAAACTTTGTGGATTTCTGTGATTCCAACTAGTACTTCACTTGTGGATTTTTTTATTTTAAAGAGATTAAAAGAAAACAAAACAATAAAAATAGAATGAAACCATAGAAATGTTACAGGATTTCAAAACAAGCTGGTGGGAAATTAACAATAGTCACTATATTGTTATCTTCGAAATAGTTGCTCAGACTTCAATATACAGGCATGCAGAAAAGATCAAACAATATAAGCAATCACAGTTTATTTCACTGAACTAATAGAATCAATAGTACAATTACCTCTTTTTCCTTATCCCTGTTGTTCTTTCCTTTTGAGTAGTTTCATTCCCTTTCACAATATCTATTGTATCTTTTGGATCTTAATCTTTCAGTTTGATTCATGAGGAAGATAATAAAATGTTTACACACATGAGTCTGATTTATTTCACTTGTGAGTAGGGTCTCTAGTTGCATTCATTTACCTATAAAAACCTCTAATATATCCTTCTTTATAGCTGAGTAGTACTCCATTACATAAACATACCATACCTTTCTTTATCTGTTCCTCAGTTGATGGGCATTTGGGTTGTTTCCAAGATTTAGCTATTACAAATTGTGCTGCTGTAAACATAGGTGCACATATATCCCTGTAGTATGATGTTTTTAATTCTTCTGGCAAAACACCCAGAAGGGGAATAGCTGGGTGGAATGGGACCTCTAATCCTAGTCTTTTGAGGAGTCTCCACACTTATTCCACAGTGGTTGCACCAGTCTACACTCTCACCAACAATGGAGAAGGGTTCCTTTTTTGCCACAACCCTGCCAGTATTTGCTATTGGTTGATTTTTGATGATAGCCATTCTTTCTGGAGTAAGGTGAAATCTTAGTGTTGTTTTAATTTGCATTTCTCAAATGACCAAGGGTGTTGAACATTTTTTCATACAGTTATTTGTCATTTGTATTTCTTCATCTGAGAAGTGTGTATTCATCTCAGATGCCCAGTTTTGGATTGGATCTTTGAATTTTGGGGGCCTGATTCATTTTTAATTCTTTATATGTTATCAATAGGAGTCCTTTGTCTAAGGGACAATGGGCTAAGGTTGTTTTCCCCAATTTGTGGATTTTCTTTTCACTCTGTTAGTGATTTCTTTTGACATGCAAAATATTTTAATACAATGAGACCCAAGGTGTTGATTCTGGGAAGTATTTCCCAGGCAGTTTGGTTTTTGTTGATGAACTCTCTGCCTACCCATATGTCTTCAAGATTTCTATCTACTTTGTCTTCCAGCAGATTTAGTGTTTCTGTTTTAATATTTAGATCTTTGATTCATTTTGACTTTAGTTTAGTGCATGGCAATAGATATGAGTCTAGTTTTTTTCTTCAGGTATTGAAAGCCAGTTTTTCAAGTACTATTCATTACAGAGGTTGCCTTTCTCCCGTGAACATGTTTGGCTCCTTTGTCAAGGATAAAGTGGCTGAGTGTGTTTGTAGTTGTGGCTGTATCTTCTAATCTACTCCATTGATCTTCAGGCCTATGTTTTTGCAAGTACCATACCGATATTATCACAGTAGCTTTGTAGTAGAATTTCAAGTCAGGGATTGTGATGTTTCCTGCCTTGCCTTTGTTGCCCAGGATTGCCTTGGCTATTCTAGGTCTCTTCTGGTTCCAGATGAATTTTAGGAATGATTTCTCTACATTTGCTAGGTATGCTAATGGTATTTTCATTGGAATTGCATTAAAGCTATATAACAATTTTGGGAGTATGGCCATTTCACAGTGTTTGTTCTTCCTATCCATGAACTAGGGATGTCTTTAAAAATATAGAATGCTTCACAAATTTGCATGTCATCCTTGCACAGGGTCCATTCTAATCTTCTCTGTATAATTCCAATTTTAGTATATGTGCTGCCGAAGTGAGTACATTGTATTTGTTTTTGCTATCTTACTTTTGCATCAACTCAGGACAAGAATATACCAGTCAGTCTTGTGTTAGGCCCCTGAAAGAGGAAGCAGAGAAAGACCTCACGGAGTCAACATTAAAACATTCAGAAGCATTGGATATGCCCAATGCTTCACACTGCTTAGGAGGAGCACAGTTACATAATCAGCATAGGACATATGTGACAACTCCAGGAAAAAAGTAATGTCTAGAATGCAGCCAAAGATGCTAATGTTTAGAAATGATCTTCTCCAGAAATGAAGAAGATAAAAAAACAAAAACAGAATTAGTATTGTATTAGTTACCTTCTAGTCACTGGGGGACAACACCTGGCACCCACAATTTAAAGGAGGGGAGGTTTATTTGACTCAAGGTTTCCAGTGGGTTTGGTCCAATGCTGACTGGCTCCGAAGCAGATACAGCATGACTGAAGGCATGGTAGAGGAAAGCTGTTCAGCCCATGGCACCCAGCAAGCAGAGATAGAAGAGGGGCAGCAGGGACAAGAATACACCCTTCCAGTTCATGCTCTAGTGAGCCACCTTCAAAGAGGCTCCACCTTTAGCAGCACACGGAGCCATTAACTCATCAGTGGATAAATCCACTGACAAGTGCAAAGAGGAGGGCTATGCTGGAGATGTAACCCAGTGCAAATCTTGTGCTTAATCCCCAGTGTCCCCCACAAAAAAAGTTACACACGCATGATCCAGTCACCTTCCAAACACATGAGACTCTGGGGGGTACGTTTTAGATCTACATTGCAACGAGTACTTATAAAAAAAGGTGGTCATTCTTGCTCTATCATCTATAATGTGACTGTTTCATCTGTAAAATACATTAATAAAGGAATATACTAAAATTTCAGGAGCTCTTTATGTATTCCAATTAATGAGACTTATCAGAAACAAATGTTATGATTTTTTAAAAATTCCTATAATATATTTATTCTCTATATGATTTAATTTCCTTTAGGAAATAATTCTTTGGATTTAAGCTTCTTCAATCATCTATGTCTAAAAACTCCTAGGTTATTGCTGAAGTTAGGAAACATAATAAAAAAACTAGAAATTAAAAGAAAAACTAGTAAGAATGAAAGAAAGTGCATTGTGCTGGAATGCACATCAGTTTCTGCAACCACAGAGCATCAGGAAGTGATGTCATTAACCATGAGATCTAAGAACAGCAGATGAGGGATCCAACAGGAGGGAAGGCTATTTATACCTTGGACATTGTTCTTTGGGTCACCAATCCATTCTTCAGAAGAGGGGCACATTTATATTTTAGTTACCAGTCTCTCCTACTTTGATGCTCATTGTGTCCATGTTTAAATAAGTCCTGAGCTTTTATTGGTCTCCTAAATTACATGAACTTATTTTTGCTATTTAAAATGAAAAACTGTTAGTATAGCACATGAAAATGCCCATGACTGGACAGCACACAGGAAATAGCCAGCTGCCTCAGGAGTGACAGGCTTATTCTCTCTCCTACCAAAAAGATTTTCTTATAACTTCAGCACATCTTAATACTTGATACCTTATGCACACCTCATTTAGGATAGCGCTCCTAAATAAAAACTCTCAGCATTTTCTCTTTTGCTCATTTGTATTGGCATTACTGTAAAACATGGTTCATTCTTATTCCACAGAAGAAGCAGAATTTTTACTCTCATCTTTTTATATTGATTTGATGAGTATAAAATGCAGGTAAATCTTGATATCCACATTGTTTCACTGGGATGGAAAGCTATTGCAATTGCTGGAAACAGGTATCCATATAACTTTTAGGAAAAGAAAAAGAGCCTCAATCCTTTGAACAGCACTTTTTTCAGGGTCCAGATATCCTGTGAAGTATGCCTTCTCCAAAGGAAATTGGCTTTCTCCCTAGAATTTTCAGACAAAATTTGCCAGCACCATCAATTTTTCTATTCAGATCTACAGTAAGATGGTCCAGAATACAGAATATCCACGATATTCACAAATAAAAATAGACAGTCCCTCACTTAACTACTGGACATTTCAGTACTTCTTTAAATATGATTTTTAGGAATTTGGAAGATTTTTTTCCATGGATCTATTCCATTGTTCTACTCCAGCAACTTCTAACACCTTCTACCAATGGTATATGGGATGATTGTGGCAAGTAGATGTAGGGTAAAGTCTCTGAACACCAAAATAAACAGAACAGTTTTATCTCTTGTGTTCTATTTGTTCATACTTTCTGCTAAGATTCCACAGTACAATCTTTGCTCAACAATATGAAATTCTGGATAGTTTCATGATATGCCATGTATACGCACCAAACACACACAATGGAAGTAGTCATTATGTGTAGTGAACATGTAACAATAAATAATTTTTTTAAAAAGATCCTCCTCTCAATATATAGTTAATATCACAAAAATAGGACAAATCCTTGGAAGTTAAAAACACATAAAGAAGCAAATTTAGGGTGACAACTGGGCAAGGAAGATAAGAGCTGCCGTATACACTGGAAAAGCAGAGTAATCTAGACTTTTGGCATTTAATGATAAAACAGATGTAAGGAAATTCAAAGGATACTTGAGTCATCTCAAAAAGGAACTGAGAGCAGAGACTTCTGTATGAAGTCACAGCCTTACAAACCTATACACTGAGGAACAGGAGAGACCAGGACAATTGTCTGCAAAAGCAGATGTCAAGGACAAAGCATGGTCAAAATACATAGTTAATAAAAATTTTTAAAATGTACTATAATAAAAGACACATTGTCATTAAACTCCTTCAGTATGCTTCCCCTCACTTCAAACTCACTTACCCCATTGTTCTAGTCACTTTCTGAAGGAGATCTGAAAGTCATCTTTCGTGAGTGTGTTTGTAAGGTGTGATTGAAAATATGATGGATGATGCCATAAAAACATTATGGTGGGTCCTCATCTACCTTGTTCTCTGGATCAAGCAATGTATGATTTCTGAATCTTCCATAAGTAAAAAGAAAATAGATCATGAAAGGTAAACATTCTGAATTGATTCAGAACATCTAGGTAGCCTTGGCAGCACAAGCAAAGACATTGGCTACAAAGGCTTCCAGAACTGCTTCAGAAATATGTAAGAATGACAATAGAAGCATGTTTGATGCAGGGGGAAGTATTTTGATGGGAATCAATAGCAATGTACCTTTTACAGTAACAATTATTTTAATGTCCACTGTACTTTTTGACCATACTTTATATTTTCATCATAATTTTTATGGAAACGGAAAAATCTACAATGAATATATGTTTACACAAAGCGGTCCAAGTTCATCACTAAGTTTGAAATCTTATTTTCTAATTTTCTGAAACTTCCACACTGAGAAAACTGTTGATAGTCATCATGGTTTGATTATTCCTCCAGAACTCAAATACAAATAATTTCTACAGAAACATTCTCTAAATCAAGACACCTTAGGATGTAAAAATAAAAACCCAAGAAATACAAGTTTTGTTTTTTTAAATGAATGTATAAGACAAAAGAATAACAAAAGTTTCCATAAATGAGCCAGTATTTTTATAAGAATAAAATAAATTTTCCATGAATAAATTAAGACCTAAACAAATCTCAGTATACTTTTTAGTAAGCAGACTTGTTTTATCTAAAGAGAGAATTACTTGAGGCATACTAGACCCAGTAGTATCATCCAAGAATGCTATATAAAGATATAAAGAAAGACTGTGGAATTCAGGGTAAAGAATAATAATGCCTACTCTACTATTAATCAGATATCCAGAAGGAAACAAGAGAGAAAAATATTTGAAATTAAAGTAGCTTAAAAACTTCCTTAAATAATATCAAAACACAGAAGAGGAAATACAGTGAACCCAAATCTGGATGTTTTTCAAATCCACAATTAATTATTCTGCAGTGAGCCTGTAACCCATTAAATAAGGTCTTACCATAACCACCCTAAAAACAAAAACAGAACATTATATTATATTAACTTGAACATTATATTAACTTTAAAGAATAGAAATTGTACCTAGAATATAGTATAATGAGGTTCCATTAATAACTTTAAAATATTCAAGGAAAATAATTGACAACTTTGAATTTTAAACTCAACTGACTTGTCCAAAAGCAGAGAAAACAACAAAATTCTAAAACAAAATATTGAGGGACTATATCAGCAACAGACTATCTCAAAAAGAATTCCTAAAAATCTATTTCAAGAAAGAAAATGCTTCCAGACAGTCTTAAGACACAAGAAAAAATGACAGACAAATAAATCAATAGGGAAATGAAAAAATCAAAACAAAATTCAATGATTTAAAACAATAATGAGTATGTATAATAACAGGAGATGGAAAACAGAACTGTTGAACCAGGTGTGATGTTGCATGCATTTGGAAGGCAGAAGCAAGATCACCATGAGTTCAAGGACAGCCTGGGATACATAGTGAGCCCAAGGCCACCTGATCTTCATAGAGCCACCCTGCCTCAAAAAAAACAAAACAAAACAAAACAAAAAAACAAAAAAAAGGGACTGTTTCTGGACAAATGCATCATAACTGTAGTAGTTTTTGGTCAAACTTCTCTGAGGTTTTATTAAAAACTGAGTATATCTGCTAAAATACACAGAGTAGTCACTAATATGTTTGATGAAGGTGAAATAACTTTAAATCTACAGAAAATGGAAAGAATGGTAAAAGAATTCAGTGCAAGAGAAATCAGGAAAGAATAAAACATGCATCTAAAAGTAGGATGATACAAACTATACAAAATAAGATGCTAGAAGTTTTTTATCTTTAAAATAAAATTTAAAAAAAAGAAACTAAGTGAAGTAAGACTGAAACGTCACTCAGAGAGAAGACAATAAAGAAAATTAGCCACAGAAACGTAAAAAAAAACTTTAATGTAGTAACAACTTCTATACACATAGACTATTCTTACTAATTAAAAGATAAAAGTTGTCATGCTAGATAAATAAAACTACTCTGTTATGTGTTTATAAAAGACATACTTAAATCAATGTAAAAGAGAAAGCTTAAGTGGAAAATCACTGAAAAGTTTCCAAGCAGTTACTAACTAAAATACTGAGTAGTTAAATAGATATAAAAGAAAGCATATATTAAAAAAAGAAGAAATTGCTAGAAATAAAGCATATTTCTCCATAAGAATAAAAGTTTCAGTCTAACAGAATTTACATGACAATATAAAACTTATAAATTCTTATGGCATCATAACACTCAGAAAAAAAACTTTCAGTACTTATAGGAACACTTAAAAAAGCAACATATTTTCAGTAATTTTTAAGTGAAGGACAACATACCAGTAAAAACAGGCAGGATTAGTCCAATATGTTGCACTGAATATATATAGAGTCCTGCATTCAATAATTTCAGAGTGTACATTTTTTGTCAAGACCTTGACTTCATATGGGTCTAAGAAGTATGGCCTAAACAAATCTCAAAGAGTCATCATCATGTAGATGATAACCTAATGTTAAGAAATAAATAGCAAAATTTAACTTGAAAATGGCAATAAAATTGCAAATTAGATACTAAACATTCTCAAATAATTGATAGCTAAAAGAAATCTGTCACAAGTAGAAATGTAAAACTTTTAAGAATAAATGATTATTAAAATTCTATATATCAATAATTTAGGTTACAATAAAGAGTTAACTCACATGAAATCTGTTAAGTGTTTATATTACAAAAGAAAAAGACTTGATTAGAAATTAGGTAAAAAGTCAGAGAATAAACTCAGTAAAATTAAAATAAATGAATTTAGTAAATATGAGATGCAATCACGAGGACTGACACAGTCAATTTACATTATTTAAAAACACTGACAAAGCAAACTTGCATAAGGATTGATTAGAAAAGGAAAGGAGAGAAAAATGAAGGAATCATTAGTGCTGAAAATGAAATGTAGTAACACATGTATATCTTATGTAAGAGACAATAGGAACAAATTATGAATCCCCTTATGTTACTAAACATGAAAATTTACATTAAATTATTAATTTTCTTGCAAAGTTTAACCTAGCAAAACTGTGTTAGGAAGGCAAAATGAACTAGTATTTGCTTTTCATCGTAAAAAATGTATCACTGGCTCAAACTCTGATGGTTTGTTAATGAAGTCTCAAAGATTTTATTAGCAACTTTGAGCAAATATTCTAGAAATAGGTGATTTTAATATCATTAATGTCTTAAAAATATTAAAAAAGTGCAGATACAGAAATTGTCCAAATAATTTTATGAGGCTGGTTTTATATTTTTAGAACAAACTGAAAACAAGGAGCAGGTGCAATAAGTATTGCATGTGGATCTTAGAGGTACCAATATTCCTATAGAAATCTCTAAAATATACATCGATAAGGCAAGTGATACACCATCATTTGGCTCTACTCATGCATGAATGCAGGTCTCACTTTTGGAAATGCCATTAACATAATTTATTGTATGTTATGCTTTGAACCTGGGTAGTGTCCCCCAGTGCTCCATGCATGAACCCCTAGGTCTTGAGTGATGCTTTCACGTGATGCCATGCCTCCTCAGGAATTGGGACCCTACCAAAAGTCCTTGGCTCACTGGGGGTCCCGAAGGGCTGTGAGACCAAAACTCTTTTTCTGCCTTTGCACATCCTGATTGGTGAAATGTAAATGGTTTGTTCCAGCATGTGCTCCTGACATGATGTGCTGCCCTCACCAGAGGCCCACAATGGAGCTTCCTCATCTTGGACTGAAACCTCCAAACCATGAACCAAATAAACAATTTCTGTTATAAACCAACTGCCTCATATGTTTCAGTGCAGTAGTACAGAGGCAACTTACACAACATTCTAAAATATTAATATGAAAATAGAGATAGATAAAGAATTAGGTACAATGCAATAACTATAATAAAATATCTTGACAATCCAAAAAAGAGAAAAGAGATATCTTAAAATGACAGAGATTCTGAGAAAAATAATATAAAAATGATTCATTCTAAAATGAAAAATAGTTAAGACTGATCACTGCTACCAGTTCTTTACATCACTTTTTGTTTTTGTCATCTACTATACTAGAATTTCTAATTGTAATACACTGGAAAAATAGTACAAGGTTTGGAAATGATTAAACAATATTTTCATTAGTCATAAACAATAAGATTGTCCAGGTTATGAACTCAAGTGAATATAAAGTACTAAGAATTTCTGGAAATTAATATACTATCATATTATCTGTATTTACCTAATGCAACAGATGGAAAATTTAAAACAAGATAAAATATATACTACATGTGAATAAAATTGATTAAAGAAGTACATAATCTTTATAATGTAAAAATGAAGAGTTTACTATCAAACATTTAAAAAAAACAAATACATGGAAAAATATACCATCATCACAAATAGCAAGTCTCAACACTTTATTTTGTTTTTATTTTTTTATTTATTTTTTT
>RJWT010037969.1:0-12975 GCA_004365215.1 Cuniculus paca
TCTATGAAATGGGGATAAGCATATCTAAATAATGTGGTTGTTTTGTTGCTCAAAGAGAATAGCAAATGTCAAGTCCATAATGTAGCTCAGTAATTGCAATACTTTCATTCATGTAAATAAAAGGGTTCAGGTACACAGTGTAGATGAATAATAATTTGGAAGAAAACTCATGCCAAACCATAAAACATGAATGTGTTTTTTTGGTCGAGTTGATTTTCCTATGTCAGAACAGTGAAATTGATCTGCAGCCCCTTCAGTGAGGTTTGTAAAAAATATGTTGCTCTATTTGTTCATCCCTCCATATATTTGGAGTTGCCTTTGCTCTGGATCATCCGCTGGTCCTGGCGAATCAATCTATTACTTTTAAAATCCTGCTGTTTCCATAAAGCGTTATGAAGTTGTATTTGAGTCACCATAGAGAATTGCTTGTTATCCTGCTGGTGAATCTGGAAAGGTATTTGATCGAATCTCACTGACATTTGATTCTGGTGTGTGCCCTTCTTTTGTTTGTACTTCCATTTGTCCTCTGGGTCTTTAGCCGTTGTTCCCAACAATTCTGACTACTTGGGGTTTCTAGCAACCTCTTTTGAGGACCAATATTCATTTATCAAGAGTGGCTTTCTTTCCCATCTCTGGGATTTAAAGAGTGTATATCTTTTGAAAGTAGGGTTTTGATGACTTCTTTGAACCTTTATTCTTTCTTTCTTCTGTAAGAGTGGCCCTCCATTTTTATAATCAAAGGCAATGAACAAGCCGGATTCACTTTTCAACCAGTTGTACCAGAATACAAACAGTTCAGAGCTTGAGGGATGTGGGTAATTGCTTGGGGAAGGAACATTCCCCTCTCAAAAATCAGAAACTACCTCTATATTTCAGGCAGTTCATCACAGCTGTCTCCCACGGAGGCTTTTATCCTCATGTATGGAAGAGTTTACACTGTTGTAACATTCGACACTATATTAGACAACAGAGGGTAGTAGGCAAATGTGAGAGACTTTCATTTCCTTGAACCTCTGAGTGATTATAGCATTATGTTTCTGGTGAATGGCAGTGCTAATGGCTGCAAAAATATAATGCTATACCTTGAGGGATCATTAGGAAATGCAAATATGCAAGTACATAATTTTAAGATTGATGTTATTGAGTTATTTTTAAATTTACACAAAATTTTCTATTGGGCTGTGCACTTTCTAATATTGTCTTTCATATCACCTATTGATTTGCAACTAAGTCCCAATAGTAGGCATAGGTTAAAAGGAGTTCTTTTAATACAGTACAGGCTTGTATAGATGAACTCTTTAAACTGTCACCCAAATTCTTTCTTCTTCTTGATAAATATTGTTTTCAGCATGAATGGATGTAAATTTCTTTTTCTATATTTGTATTCTTCCAGATCTTGAAATGTGAACTGTCAACACTTTTTGGTTATTTAGTAAATCAGTTATTTTCTTCTTTGTAAAATAAGATGTAGAGACATTAACGTAAGAGAATGAGATATAAAAGAAAACGTATAATTTGCTATCATCATTTCTGTTCCTATATACACTCACAAACCTCAATGCCAGAAAATAATTGGAAAAATAATAATTAGTAGGAGCATTGAGGCAAGAACTAAATGAACATTGTAAAGAAGGGTCAAATAATAAAACTTTTGTCACAAAAGCAGTTAAATATAACTATAGTTTCTCGAGATGCACAGCTTTAGCTCGTAGCTGAAGAAAATGTATCAGTTTCATGTCAGTAGCCTCCTAAATACAAGCAATTTCCTCTCATTCCATTATTGTTCTAGTTAGTGCCCCATTCTTATTCACCATAAATATCTTGTTTATGTTAATTCAATGTTGTCCCAAAGTTTCTGGTAAGAAAGCCCTCAGCTTCTGTATGACCCTTCATGAAGGATGCTTAATTCGAAACAAATATTTGACTACTGTTTCAAACTCTTTGCAAATATTAGCATACTGTAGTCTAATCTTCAAATCCAGTATGCTCATTGTTTTTATAAATAAAGTTTTATTGAAACACAGACACATTCGTTTATTACCTATGACTGCTTTTGTGCTATAAAGCCAGAACTGAGCAGCTGCAGAGGATCATACATTGTACAAAAAGATGTACTGTCTGAATACAGAAAAGTTTTGTAATTGTAAGGCTTCAGCATGTATCTTCAAAAACAAAAAGATGTCTAAAAATGTAGGACATTGATTCTGACATTACAGCATGTCAGTGGATTGCTCCTACCTTTGAGCACTCATTTTAAAATTTCTAAGCCGTTGGCAATATTTATGTTTTTTTTATAATTAATTAGAAAACTTTCCTGTGTGCATGTTTCCTTGTTGAATAGATCAAGTTTGAATGTGGGCTACTGACATCAATGAGGCAGCTTCCCTGGATGGGTGGAACGAGGTTCTTGGACAGTCAATCACAAATCCAGTGACTAAAAGGACATGAGAAAAATATTCTAAGATGCCCATCACTCTGTACTATATAGGTCTTGGAGTCAGCTATCAATTCCAATTTTGGCAAGAACACTCTTTAGGTGTGTGGAATTGGTAATTCACTTTAAACATAGCTAAGGCTATCTATGTTGCAAGGTGATGCATTAGTGATAATTTAGGAGCCTGAGTCAAGCTTGGAGCATTATCCATATTCAGGAAATGGAAGCTAGAATTAACAGTGCTTTAGACCCCGAAGCTATGGCTAGAAACCTGTGACCTAGTGCACCGTGCTCATTCTGGTGATATGATGCTGCCTGCAGTCTTGTGTACAGAGCAGGGCACACTCAGTGGGATGGGAAAAGGGTGTTTAGTTCCTCCCTTCATTAGGTTTTGAAGCTGCAGGCTCACAGACTTGCTCTTCTGCTTCTCTGGGCTCTGCAGGATGAAGAGGAGGAGTGGGGAGGGACTGTCTTTCCAGTTATGGTAACTTAGCCAGTGCCTAAGGTACAGCCATCTGCTCTGCTCCCAATCTCAGGAGGCACGTAGGAAAATGGGAGGAGAGCAGACAGGGCCTGTATGTGGGGAAACAGGAGCTGAGGAGGCAAAGGCTTCAGTAAACTTCTCCATTTCGTATTGAAATTTTCACAGGAGATGTAACCACACTGGCTTTCTTGAATGTTAAACAGTTTGGATTGGAGAGAGGGGGTAAAAAAAAGACATGACTTAGACTAAATGCCAATCTGATGTAGACTTCTTTCCTTTTCATTACTATTCAAATAAGCATATACACAAGCACACACATTTGCACTATCATGGCAAATATCTAGATTTGTTGGGTGCATGTTATCCCTTTGTGGCTCTGATTGATTAGGATTGTGAGCATGTAGGAATGTCCTTGTATTTAACTTTTCATAAAATTGGAGGACAGCAGATCCCGGCTTTGCTCTCATAATTTCCTGTACAAATGGCTCCAGGGACACAAATTCTTAAAGGCAGTCACATACGTAGCTTGTAAGCTAGAGAACAAAACACAGTTGTGAATTTGCGTATCCTTTCTTGCTCTGGACATTAACCAGTGTTGGCTTTTTATCCCCAGACAGAGCAGTATAACAGCACAGGGGGACAGGGAGCACACTGCCTTTGACCTCTTATTTACCAGTGCATTGAATTACTAGGCCACTATCTTCTACCTACGCTTGTAGATTTTTAAACCGGATTTTCTTAGGTCCGCCCAGAGATCTCAGGGATATTCTGTCTGTAAATATTTTGAAGTGTGTCTGTGCTCAGATTTGTTCTTACATGTTCTTAAGAGACCTCAAAAATATTAGAGAACCAATTTTCCTACTATAGACATCAAAACCCTACTTGCGGATGGAAGGAAACAAGTGATGCTCCAAGCCCTTCCCTTAGTTTAGCTTCCCTTGCTCTTATGTGTGCTCTGTATTACATTTTATTTGGTGCTTTAAAGATTTTTAAATAAAAATCTCTCATGGAGGAGTTCTAACGCACAAAGAAAGGAATCAGGGGATGCATCAATTTTAGGTTGCCTTCGCATTTTTGCTGTTGAATAACAGGCAAATTTTGCAGAGTAGTAAAGGATAAAGGAACCATACATTATCCATTTATATCCTTTTAAGAGACACAGGGAACCTGAAATATTTAAGAAACAAGTTGGCCATCTAATTAGCATGTTATCAGAAGAAAGAAATATTTTTACCAGACATTTCATATATATATATATAATATATATATATATATAATTTTTATTGGATTTCTAAAATATATGTGACACTAGATCAAATTAGGAACAAAAGTTTAATTCACGTGTACTGACTTTCCACTCCCTTCTAGATAAACTTCCTCTATGATTTATCGTAATTTTTAAATAGAGAAGAAAAGTCATCACATTGATGTGGTTTCCAAAATTACCAGATTCTCAGTACATGAGGGCCTTGGAAAGTGTTGTGGTGTCTTGGTACCACATTTCCCAGGCTTGAGCACCAGTTTGTAAAATATAAATATTTGAGCACAATAAAATGATATTTGGGTGATAAAAGACCAGTGATGAGGTTGAGGCAAGTTATGAACAACTGCCTGTTGTATTCTTTGTGCCAGAGAAAAAGTAATTTACCATTGGCTGTACCTAAAACCCTCTTATGCATCATTCTTGATCACATTTATAAACTTATGCAGATATACAAGTACATAGTGCACACACACACACACACACACACATACCCTTCAAATGTGCTGTCGGTGATTAACAAGTCAACCCCCTTAAGTAGTGGGATATTCTGAAAAGTTAATAGTGAACAGTGTTACAGCTCATAGGATTAGTTAATTAGACAAAGGCTCGCAGGCAAGATCTCTGTAGTCTGTTTTGCTAAAGTGATGGAACCCACTTAGGCAACTGATGAAAAAAGCAGTATGAACACTGTTCAAGGGAGGAAATATAGAATATAACAGAATAAAGCCCCAGCATAGCAGTAACGAGCTGGCAAAGGCACTGCAGTCCAATGATTGCCATTTGTCAGCGGTGGAAAAGGTAGAGGCTTGGGGAAAAGATTTATAATTTTGGTTACCATCTTCCCTACTGCTTCAAGGCAATTTTAATTACTTTTCAGAAGCAGCTTCTAAACTTGCATTTCCCCACATGAATTGTTGACCTTAACTTTCAAGGACAACTATGCTGAGAGTGCTTACCCATACTAGGCAACAAATGCATTTTCTTAAAGGATAGATATTCAAGTATAGTAAAAATAAGACTAATATTCTATTTATTATGTAATTGTCTTAAAAACAAAAAGATTATCTTAATTAAAATATCTAAGGAAAGATTTATTACCAAATGTTATGTTTAGTATTGTAACTAGCTCTTTGTGATCCTTTCCAGTGCTCTCTGTTTTATGTAAAATTCATAACTGTAACGAATATTTTGGCTAACTAAGGTGTTCAGATAAGTGAGGCAGACTGGCTGTACCTCAAAGGGCTGGTAAAATAGCAGTAATTTTTTTTTTCAAAAGTAGAACTCGTATATCCAGTTTAAAATTGGGAGTGACTTTCCATAGTAGACATTTATTGTATGGTGGAATTTGACCTAAGTTATGCTGCACTGGGCTATTTTTAATAAATCTTTTACTTTGCTACAATTATAGAATCATGAGCAGTCTGAAGAAGTAAAATGGAGAGATTTGTGCATCTTATAGCCAGTTTATATACCAAGAGCAACATCTTGTGAACTGTAGTACCACTATCACAGTCAGCACATTGATATGGCTAAGATCCAATACATTTCCACCTCCACAGGAGTCCCCACGCTGCCAGATTGTAGCCATACTGATTTCCCCCACCTTTCATAACACTTTCAGACACCAATCTCTTTTCCATTTATGTTATTTCAAGAATTTTATGTAAATAGAATCATACCCTCAACAATATACCATCCACCTCTGGCTATTACATCATCCGTGTGCTCCCCTTTAATGTTGAGAAAGGTTTCGAGGCATTGGGGGTACCATAATTTGTTTACCTATTCATCTGTTGAAGAACATATGGGTTGTGTCCAGTTTTGGGGTATTGTAAACATTTTTCAGTAAACATTTCTGTACAGATTTCCATGTGAACATATGTATTCCTTTCTCTGACATAAATGCCCAGGAGAGCAATTACTGAATTGTATGGCAGTTAACGTTCTTTTATTCTTTTTGTTTGTTTATTTATTGTAAGAAATTGCTTAGCCATTTTCCAGTGTGGCTGTACAATTTCACATTTTGGGTGACAGTGTATGAATCATCTGTTTTTCTACATGCTTACTAGCACATAGTGTTTTACTTTTTAAATTTTTTGCCACAATGATAGGCCTGTAATAATATTTCATTGTTATATATTTCTATTTTAGTTTATTAGTACAGGAGCATACTACCTAATGTTTATATTCCTTGTGGAAAGTTGGTACATGTACATAGCATATCTCAATTTCCTGGTTTTTTGTCCCTTATAATTTTCTTCCCTCCCCTCTCCCTTCATGTTTTAATACCCTGTTCGTCAGAGAATGATGTATTTAATGTGGGAAAACTGAAAATTCTCCTTCTAAAACCACGAACAAGATAAGAAAACCTCTGTTTCTACTCTTGTTCAATAGATTAGTCAAAACATTACCAACAGCAATTAGGCAAAAAAAGAAATAAAGGAGATATGTATAGTAAAAGAAGAAGTCAAATTATCATTATTTACAGATGACATGAAATTTTCCTCATAGAAGATCCCCCCAAATCCACCAAAAGGCTTTTAGAATTAATAACCAAATTCAGTAATGTAGCAAGATACAAAAGCAGCACATAATAATCAGTAGTGTTCCTATACAATACTAATGAACCCATTGAGAAAGAAATTGGGTAAAAATACTATTCACAATAGACCTAGAAAATTAAATACTTAGGAATTAACCTAACTAAGGAAATGAAAGACCTCTACAATCAAAACTATAGTACTCTGGAAAAGGAAATTGAAGAAGATAAAAGAAAATGAAATAATATCCCCTGATCCTGGGTAGGTAGAACCAATATAGTGAAAATGACCATGCTTCCAAAATTGATATACTGATTTAAAGCAATTTCCAACAAAATATCAACAATACTCTTCACAGAACTGGAGACAACAATCCTAAAATTCATGTAGAACCAGAAGAGACCTAGAATAGAAAAAATGATCTTGGATAAAAGTAGAGTGAAGTAGGAGGCATCTCAATCCCAACTTCAGGTTATATTACAAAGCTACAATGATAAAAACAACTCAGTAATGACACAAAAACAGACATTTAGGAACACATACTGGTACAACCACTATGGAAATTAGTGTGGAACTTCCTCATTGTCATATTAATTTGCATTTCTCTCAAAGTTAACACATTTTTATCTGTTTATTTGTATTTGTATGTCCTAGTCGGTTAAATGATACTCCATATCCTTTGCTAATATTCAGTTTGGATTTTTGTATTCTTATTTTTTAACATTTAAGTTTAGAAAGAGATTTGTGTATTCTTGATTTTTTTTTCTATGTCAAATATGCAGTTTGCACATAGCTTTCTTGGCCTTTATCTTATCTTTTCACACCACGGACAGGGTCTTTTGCAGAGCAAAATTTTTAAATTGGAAGAAGCTTAATGCATTAATACTTCCTTTTATGTTTTAGCACTTGGTGTCAATCTAGAGGTTTCTTCTCCTTTTTCTAAGAAATGTATTTTTTCCTAAAGCTACTATAAAACTTTCATGATTTATTTCTGTCAGTGATCCATTTTGAGTTGCAATTTACTAAATTCAAAGTCTTGTGGTTTATAGATATCCAATTGCTAGGTATCACTTGTAAGAAATGTTATCCTCATTGAGTTACTTATGCACCTTTCTAAAAAATCAGTTGAGTGTATTTGTGTGGATCTCGTCTTGTGTTTTCTACTCTATTCTACTAGTTTATGTGGCTCCCCTTCTGTGAATACCTCAAGTATTGATTACTCTGATTCTGTAACTTTATTTGTTTTTTTTTGTTTTTGTTTTTTTATTTTTGCAGCCCTGGGGATTGAACTCATGACCTTGAGCTTGCCAGGCAGACACTTAGGCCACTGAGCTAGATCCCTGGCCCTTTGATTCTCTAACTTTAAAGGTAGATAGACTGATTCATTCTTTCTTCTAGAATTTTTGTTTTAGCTGTTCTAGTTCCTCTTCTTTGGAATAATCTTGTCTAGAATTAAAAAACAATTGTTGGCATACAATAGGAATTCCATTAAATCTGTGTATCATTTGAGAAGGATTGACACCTTTACTATATCTGCTATTGCTTGTGGCAGTATCTCCTGTTTTGTTTCTTATAATGGTAATTTGTGTCTTGTATTCTTTCTTTGTCAGTCTTGCTAGATGTTTGTCACTTTTATTAATCTTTCAAAGAAACAATTGTGTTTCATTGCTTTTCTCTATTGTTTTTCTTTTCAGTTTTATTGATTTTGACTTCTCTATATTATTGCATTTCTTTTTGCTTTGGGTATATCTTTTTCTTACTGTGTTTTGTAGTCTTTGAAGTGAAAGTTTAGATTATTGATATGAGATTTCTCCTGTTTCCACTGTACACTTTTAATTCTATGAGCTTCCTTCTTGTCATTATTTTAACTGTGTTCCACAAATTTTGATGTGCTGTGTTTTCATTTTCACTCATTTTAATATGTATGTTAATTGCTCTTGAGATTATTTCTTTGACCTGTGGATTACTTAGAGAGATGTTATTTGGTGTTCAAGTGTTTACAGATTTTCATATCTTTGTTTTTGATTCTACTTTGATTCCTTTGTTATCAGAGAATATAGTTTTTTTATGATCTCAATACCATTTAAACTTTTAGGTTTGTTTTATGCTCTAACTTGATATATATGCCTTAGTCACTTTAGAAGGATATATAACCTGCTTTTGTCAGAAGAGCGTCTATAAATACTGATTAGCCTCTATTGGTTAGTGGTGTTGATGAGTTCTTTGGTCACTGTTGACTTTTCTATCCTGATGATCTAGCAAGTTTGAGGACTCAGTTGTTGAAATTTTCAACTCTTATTGTGAATTGATGTTTCTTTTGTTTTATTTCAAAGTTATCTTGCTTTCCTATATTTTGCTATTTTGCAAGTCTTTCTTCTAAAAACATACACACTTAGAATCACCATGCCTTCTTAGAAAAAAAATCTATATAACGGCTCTGGTGATTTTTCTTTGCCTGTGAAGTCTACTTTATCTCATATTAATATAGTTGCTCTTGCTTTCTTTAATTTTTTTTTTTTTTAGTTTTACTTTCAACGTGACTAGTTGTATTTAAAATGAATTGGTTGTTGGCAATGTAGAGTTACAGTTTTTCTAAATTGCTACAGTAGTCTCTGTTCTGTAACTGTTTTTCTGAGACCATTTACATTTCGTGTAATTATTACTATCTTAGGTCTTAAGTCTGGCTTTTGTTTGTTGTTGTTCTGTTTATTCCCTTATGTTTTTCATTTTTGTTTTATTTTTTCTGTTTTCTTGTCAATAATTTGTACCTTTAGAATTCTGTCTTAACTTATTTAAAGGGATTATGATTGCATTTCTTTGTATTCCTTTTATATTCATTATATTATACATCTATATCACAGTCTACTATGTTCAGTATTATATCAACTAGAGTGAAGTGTGGAAACATTTTAGAATCACATCAGAGAGTGTCATAGTTTTATACTTTGTATCAACTATAAAAATAGTTATGAAAACTCAAAAGAAAAAATGTCCATTGCATGTGCCGTGTATTTATGATGTTATTCCTTCCTTTCTGATATTTCAAGCTTCCTCCTTCTATTGTTCCTCTTCTGTTGAGAGAACTGTTTAGCTGTCCCTTTTAAAATACTTTTCCCGGTAACAACTTTTCATCGTTTTCCTTCAACATAGAATTTCTTGATTTCTGTTTCATTTCAAAGGGATATTTTCACTGAGTATATAGTTATGGTTTGAAGGTTCTTCTTTATTAGCGCCTGAAAAATGTTCATGTGTTTGTTTTTCTGGCTCCCATACTTTCTGATGAGAAACATATTTTCACTCCAATAACTTTCTACAAAGATAATTTTTACTGCTTAGAAGATTTTTTTTTCTTTTTTAGTTCATTAAATTTGACTATGATTTGCTTTGATGGATACTTGGATTTGTCCAGTTTGGGATTCATTCAGCTTTCTGAGTGTGTACTTGTATGTCTTTTGCAAATTTAGAGTCATTCAGCTGTCTTTCTTTTTTGTCCTCCTGGGACAAAAATCACACGACTATTGAGTATTTCATTGGTATTTTACAGGTGTCCTATGTTCTATTCTTTTCCTTTTCTAATTCACTTTCAGTATTTTAACTTCTATATATTAGTTAATTTCTACTGGGCAATTTTTAATTTTCTTCATTCTTTCCTTTGTCTGCACCTACACTTTACTGTTGAGCTCATTTATTAAGATTTTTAAAATTTGCATTTCTAAAATTTCTACTGGGAAATTTTGTTTTCTGACAGTGTCTGTTTTGTAACGATCCTTTCTATTTTGTATTTGTTTCAAGTGTGTTCTTAATTGCTTGTTGAACTAATTTCGTGATGGCTTCCTTAAAATGTATGTCAGACAATTCTAACATCTTTGTTGTCGAGATGTTGGCTTCTGTTCATCACCTTTTTCACTCAGTTTAAGATCTTCTTCGTTCTTTGTATAAGAATGGTTTTTTGATTGAAATGTGGATATTTGGTGCAGCTTTTATTGCAGATTGTTTCTTCTCATACTGCTTTGCTGAGGGAAGAGAGAATCCCCTTCATTACAGCCACAGAGCTCCTTGTTGGATGCCCAGTGGGCGTTAATGATCTGTAGTGGTTCCCATTAGACTTGCATTGGTAAATTTCTGGGTAGTAGGCACAGAACTGCCTTGGTATTGCTCCCCACTGGCACCCACTGTTATCACCAGGAACAGGGAGGGTGGGCTCCTTTCCACCAGGAGACAGTGTAACACCTGACTCTTCATTAATTGTTCTACTCCACCCCTTGGAGAAGGGAAGGGCACCTTGTTGGTGATTCAAGGCTGGAGAAGACAAAATTCCTTATGAAGAGGGGAGCTTTATTTTTCCTGGAAGGAATGCAAGCCCCGCCTCCCTTTTTAGCTCTATCAGCAAGTGTCCTGGCTGAAATTGAGCTACTTTGTTGGCATGGAAGTACTGTATGAACTAACCACGCCATTGCTTTTGCTGATGGAGACAGGGATGGATTCAGGCTTTTTGGCTAGAGTGGAGTAGTTGATACCCAAATGTTTCCTCCCTTACTAGCAGATAGCTTTTAGAGGACTTTGGCTAGAGGAGGCTTGCTTTTGTTGTCTGTTCCAAGGTTGTCAGCTTCTTTACTTCCAAGTCTGGGATATTTAAAATGAGGAAAAACTCCACAGAACTCACCACTGTATTTCTCTTCAGTTACTCAGGTCCCTTGCTGGTTCACCTGGTTTTTTCATCTTTTAGACTCTCCATATATAAAAATATATTTATAAACATACATATAAAATATATTTATATACATATATAAGTACTTAAAGATAATACACAGGTATTTTAGCTGTGCCATGCGAGAAGGGTATGCTGCTTTCCGAAAGATGGAATAGATATGTTTTTAGCTATCTTTTTGGAAATAGAAATTTCTAGACTGCCTGAGATTTCAAATGTAAATAAGGGGTCTAGATTTTAATGTAAATTTTCTCTTTGGTCATTTTTAATGTTGACAGTTAATTTTTTAATAACATGAAGGCTAAATGCAAAAATGTCTGTTTGCTAACATTCTGACAATTCTGCTTAGCACCTTAAGAAATGAGGTTTTCCTAAGATTTGCCAATTTTTTACCCAATTATATATAAATTTCTATCACTTATCCAGAGGTGACATTGCTGACAAATTTAACTAACAAGAGCAGAGCCCAGAAAGAGGAATTTATCAGGGAAAGAGCACTAGAAAACTAAAGTAGATGTCAAAATATCCATGCACTAAAGTTCTTGTACTTTATTAATAGGTAATAAGCCTTTAGGCTCTTATTCTGTGCATGATTTAAAAACTAAAATACAGGCATATACACACAGGTGCACATGCACACACACACACACACACACACACACACACACACACACAGAAATTCTGCCTATTTTTCCAATCACAATTCAAATTAGAAGAGATCAGATTTCAAGAGTCAGGAACAATGATGATGTTAAAAAGTAAAAACTAGTGGTGCAGCAAGACAGAGGCAAATCATAAAATCAACTTATAACACCAGACCCTTACAAAACACCTGAGGCTCTTCCTTGCTGGTGCACACAGCCTTGTATTCTTCTAGCAGATGCTGAAAGTCTTGTTTTATCAGTGTGTGGTTTAAGTACTGAGATTTATAATTAGAAGTGCAAATTTGGAGGATTTATATTATGGTTTTTCAGATCTGTCTTTCATAAGTCTTTCATAAGTCTTTCTAACTACCTAGTTAAGAAAAAACAAACAGAAGAAAAATAGTTCTTATTAAGTCTGGGAAATTTCCTACAATATCCGTTTTAACTTTTCATAAAAAAAAAATAAACCAAGAAGTACCTACTATTATTTTCCATTTTCACTGTTGGAGATTCTGAGTTAGAAAGTCCAGGAATGATTCTGACAAGGATGATAGCTAGTCAGTGGCTATGGTAAGACTGACATCCCATCTAGATCTCAGTGGCCATGTGCTCAAATAAACTATGAAATGGATTCCAAAATGTTGAAATCATACGGTGCAAATTAAGAATGAGGATTTTTGGCATCTAGAAATTGCAATAATATGAAAACAGTTGAATTGACCATGCAGTAACAAAAGCTTACATGCCACCAGTATTTTTGTCCTCCAGGCAAATTCTGGGGTGTTGACTGGTGACTCTCGAAGATACTTGTCACCACGATGAGTCAGGAATGGCACACCACAGGAAAGTTTCTTTTTCCTTAAGTGACTATGGCAACAACATACCTTGATATATCAGGGAG
>RJWT010037970.1:0-12962 GCA_004365215.1 Cuniculus paca
GGGGAATGAAACTCCCAACCCACTATGTCCGGTACGAGTTCGTGTTCTCTAAAAATCGAAGAATGAATTTTAGGAACAACGGAGGTTAAGAGCAGAATATATTTATTGGGGAAAAAAAGAAAGCTTCTGTCAGAGGGACAGAAGGGGTCCCGAGTGGGTTGCCAAAGACTCTGTCATTTTAGGGACTTTTTATAGAGTACACGGGTCCAAGGTGGGGAAGAATGGGAATTCCTAAGGTGGGCATAAGGTGGGACAGAACTATGGTTAACCAATAAGGTTAATTGCTCGGGTAAAATTGATTAAGTCCAGGACAAATGGGGATATGAGTCACGTAGCCAGCGAGCATGTTTAAGGAATAGTGACTTCCCTAGGGGATCGAGACAGGTGACTCTGGCTTCCTTAGGGAGTTAAGGACCTATTTAGAATACTAGTCCTCAGGAAGTGGGTGCATTTGTTTGATCTGTTGTCCCAGGACCGGCCCACAGCAGGAGGCGCTTTTCTCCTTTACAGTTGCAAGGTATCTAGGTTTTTGCATTGGCTCCATGGAGGACCTGGCCCTGTCTGACTGCCTATAATAATTTTAACTATCTCAGTTTCCTATAACACTTTCACTCTACACTGGGTCTTCTGACTCCCCTTCTACATCAGACAGACAAGCCTGGGTAAATCTGAGGGTGGGCTGGTGACCTCAGACCCATGGGACCAACATTACCCCCAATCTCTCCAGGGCCAGGGAACCCCTGAAATTAATCAAAACTGCCTATCTAAATCAGCTCACTCTGTCTTATGTGTTTTTGCCCTTTGGACACAGGGTAAAGTCGTTTGCCAGTAGTTCCTTCTCCCTTTCCTCCTGATGGACACTGATGCTTTCCTTGTGGCCAGTGTGGCCAGTGAGGTGTGATGAGCACATGCTCCTAGAAATGGTGGTTACATACTATCTTTTTAATGGCCAAATTGTCTCCTGACCTGATGTCTTCACCGTACCCAAATAAAAATAAAGTCCACTTTTAAAACACTTTTAAATCATCTGCTGCTTAGCCGCAAGGTTTGTCTTGACAGAGGGCCTGAAAGCTATCGCCAGGTATGCTGTGAGAGTATTTTTTAAATTTGAAGTGTGGCTGTAATACTCACAGTATTACTCTGTAATACTGCAGAAAGCAGTGAGTTTTTATTGCCTCACTTGTTCAACACTTAAAAACTCTTTGCATATATTACTTCAGTAATTGCTGTAAATTATTTGAGTTACTGAATGAGTACTGAATCACATGCCAGGGAGGGGTGATAGGCTCTGCAAATGTAGGTGGTGGCCCCTTACTCAAGGACTTGCTGGTGTACTACATAGTAATCTCTAGGATATGTGCAAAACATGGTGACAGATTCATCCTGCAGAAGATCAGGCTACTCTAAGAGGCAAGAAGCCCTGGCAGGTGAGGACAGCTATCACTTTAAAAAAATGATTTCTATCTGGAAACTAAGTACAAATTTATTGAAATAGGAACTAAAATACAGTCTAAACTGTATTGGGGACCTGGCCAAGATCCCCAATCTCACAAATGAGTGTACAGCAAAGGCTTAAATAAATGAGACAAGTGGTATGATTTTAGGTCTCCAGAAGGGTCAAACAGAGTTTGAGACCTGGGGGCTGAGACAAACAGCTGCTCTGGGAGGCCCGTATTTATTAGGTCTTCAAAAAAAGGAGATGGGATACTGAGGAAAGGGTGGGATCTGAGCAGGACCTGGAGAGTCACCTCAAGGACTTCTCCAACTGTATTCTATGCTAATTTAAAAGCACTGTCTTATCTCCTCGATAACATTTGTGGTAGGAAATAGCCGGAGTGAGGTACCTGCGGCTACAGTCTCTGTCTTGTTAATTGGGGTTGGAGCCAGGTGTCCTCAGCTGTGGACTTTTCTTGCCCTTTGAAGCATCTCCTTGTTCTCAGGTTGGCCACGCCCCGGCAGGCACAGCCCTGTACTGTGTTCAGTTTCCAGCTTCAATGGCTTCCAACAAACCTGAAAAAGATCGAGAGGCAGCATATTCTGGTAACTCAAACAAATTCAGTGGGTGGATCATTGGGTCTGAGAAGAAGGTGAGGGGCACAAAATGCAGGCAAGGAACAGATACTATAGTATGGGGTTAGGGCTTTCTGTGTTGAGAACACATGGTATCTTAAGAGCAAAGGAGTTGCTTATAAATCTTTAAAACAAATCAAAGAGTTTTCAAAAAGAAAAGCAAAATTATTCAAATTATAACATTCTTCTGGTGTGAAGAATAGACCAAAGTGGAAGTGGGGGCTAATTGGGATACTGTGGTAGTAAAGTCACTGAGAAAGGTCACAGTGGCCTGGAGTCATGCTGTGACAGTGGAATGAAAAGAAGGAGAGAAATGGATCCTATAAATGTGCACATAGAGCAGAGGTTCATGGAACCCCAGGTCAGTGGTTTATTAGAAACCAGGCTGCACAGCAAGAGGTAGTGGTACAGAAAATACGCCCCCAACCAGTATACTTCTGTTTCTTAGTTCCCCAGGTAATATTTCCTGTGCAGTTCCCTATTGCTTCTGTCTCTTAGAAATGGCTGGTCACTATGATGCACAGCTGGTCACTATGATGCACATTGGGTGAACCAATCCCCAATTGACAAGCCATTCTGCCTCTGTACTTCCCACTTGCTTATCCAATATAAGCCCTAGACCATCAGAGATGCAGCCTGATATTTTGGGAATGTGTCCAATCAGTGCCCATCAGTAGAAATAAATCTGCCTTCAAATCCTGGGTGTTGCTTCAGTGTTTCTGCTTGCCATTGCAGTAGCAGCAGGCAAGCCAGCAAAACTTCATCGGTATTTGCAGGTGCTCCCCATCACTCCATCGTGGGTGTCACACCCAAGCTCTGCCTCCCATCAGATCAGTGGTGGCATTAAATTCTCATAGGAGCACAGCCCTACTGTGGCCTGCACACAACTGAGGTATCGAGTGTGTGCTCCCTATGAAAAACTACCTTTCTGCACCCATGGAAAAACTGTCTTCCCCAAAACTGGTCCCTCATGCCAAAAAGATTGGAATGTGAGAGCATGAAGAAAAAAGATAAAATCAAGGATGGCACTCTTATGGTTTGTGTCTAAGTGGAACCCCCAAGCCTCAGGCAGTCATGGAAGCTGCTGAATCTAGCATTTGTGATTGGTTTGTTGTCTAACGCTGGGATTGGTGGTGTGAGTGCTGCAGCCACCCAGGTGTGGAGCTGGCATACAATATAAGGGAGGGACCAAGGCATGTTTCTCTTTTTTTTGCCCTGTTCACTCTTGCCGCCATGAACGGCTGTCCCCTCAGCCATGCCACCCTGCCTTGGAGCCAGCTGGATATGGACTGTCACCTCCAAACTGTAAGAAATAAACCTTCCCTTCCTTAATTTTGGGTGTTGGGCATTTTGTCTCAGCAATGAGAGAAAGTCACCAAGACAGGTCCTCAGATTTCTGGTGTAAGAATCTGGGTGAAGGAACGATCATGTGAGGTTAGACCAGAGGAGTAAGTTCAGAAAGAGGAAGAAAGAAGTGGATCAGAGCACAGGTGGAAAGGTTCACCTCCTCAGGAGGAGCAAAGCTTTATTTACTATAACAGGAAGCATCTGGGCAGATGTGTATAGATTTGAAATGTGATAACGGGAAGTTGAGGGAGTGTCTACCTGAAGATGGATTCTCTTTTCCTATCTCCAGTAGTAAGAAGGTAAATCATCTATTGAAAAAAAGTGCAGGAAATAAGGGATGGAAATAAAGGATGGAAAACATGTTTGAGGAGTAAATAAGACTTGAAATGATTTTATGAGCAGTAAGGTCGATATTGACCAGGTAACCCCAGCTGTATCACTCACTGGACAGTATTGACGAGCCAGCTAAGACTACCAGTCATAAATTTATAGTCTGATCAATTATAAACTAGATACTACTTTAGAAATCACCAGTACTAGTATCATTATTGACCAAATAGAAGATGGCTTAAAAACTTTTTATGGATATACAATTTAAATTTAATTTTTATGGATATACAGGACAATTTTAATTACTATAATGTGAACAGTAGTAGGTTAAATGATTTATGCTGCTAAACATTGAATGAATTGCACTAATGTGCTTCGATTACTTCTCCAAATATGAAGGAGAAGCATAAGAGGAGAGTTTGCGCTTGTGTACAGATGTGTGAGATCATCCTATGGAGAAGCAACAGCTCCTGCCTCATCAAGGGGCCTTTGCTGGAGAATGTAGGAGAGGGGTAAAGGGCATACACTTCTTCCTGCAAGGACATAAAAGGATGCCTAAAGCTTAGATGCTCTTTTTAAACCTCTTACTGTTAAAAGCTGGTAAAAATAATACATGTGAAATACACAAGAAAATACCTGTCAATGTGAAAGCTATCACAAGTTGTTATGAAGTCGTCTTTAACCATTTGATTGAATACATCAAGGATGAGATTGATTTGCTGAAGCAAAATAATGAGTGACTCTGGAGGAGGGACATTTCATAAAGACCCAGGGCGTTTATCAGACAGTATGAGCTCTCTGTCCCTCTACGCACACATACACACACACACACACACACACACACACGCATGCACACTACTGCCTTAAGAGTAAGTACTGAAGGAATGAATATATTTTAAGCAGCTGAAGATGCTGAAGATGCCAGGTACTTTACATTCATTAGTTCATTCTATGTGATTTGATTGAATTTAGTATTCACAACTCTGTGAGAACAGTTTTTTAACTACACCTTTACATGTCAGAAATCTGAGGCTTAGAAATATAGATACTTTTTTAAAACCCTACTGTCTCCTAAATAAAGGAGCCAAGATTTTATTTGAGATGTATTCTGCATTAAAGGAGCATACTGTTCCCCCTATATCACATCTTCTAAGTGAAGACAAGTCTTTGAACTATGGCAAGAGGTACTTATCCCCTTATCAACAACTACCTACAAGTCATAACCTAGAAAACTAAATTGTGATTTTTTTTCAAAATCTGATTATTGCCCAATTTTTAGAATTGCATTTATAATGCATATAAATTCTTATAACTAAATAGCATTTTACAGATTTCAAAAGGTGAGTGTCTCCATTATTTTTCTTTCTCCATCTTCATAATTACTCTGGAGAAAGCACTGTGACAAATTCATCACCAACCACAGCCAAGACTCTGCTGTCCTCAGCTTGATAAGAACCCAAATTCCAAAATCAAAGAAAACACTACTGGTCCACACATTCTTAGATCACCTGCTTTTCAGTTGTTTTTTCTACTCAAATTGTTATGATGGACTTTAATCCCTTGAAAATCATGACTTTTAATATATATTTTTAGAGAAATATTCCAGAACTGAAGACTCAATGATCTGAACATAGCCTCTTAATCACAATCTTTCCCCTTCATCCTCAGAATGCAAACAAAACAAAACAAAACAAAACACACAGGCACACACAAAAACCCAGTGTCTATAGTTTTTACTCTGTATAATGTATCTTCTTTCAAAATAAATGATCTCCATTATGTACCTGAATGCTACTTTTGTCAGTCCTCCTAGGTCAGATTGCAGTGGTTTTATGACTCTAGAACTACAGAAAGAAAACCAAACTATACCAGTGAGGAAGACTGATTGATCGATTGATTGATTGTACATTGTGATTCTACCTTTATTTTTGCAACGACGGCCCCTGAAGGATAGCATAGTAAGGCCTATCCTGCCACTCCCTGAGGACCTGAAGACTAACAGTCAACATCTTTGTAACTATTTCCTATTATGAACAATCTCTTTGCTTCATAAACTGTAATTTCAGCCCCACCTGCCTTTGTGTTGAACACATCACAAGGATACAGGAAGTCACTTTCGGACTGAATACAATTTTCCCCATGTCACTGCCCTGACTCATTCCTGGTTCTATGGTGAATAGTAATAATAATAATAAATATCACTATTAAAAGCTTTTGTACATTCAGACAGTGTATGTATTGATGAAGCACCTACTTGGCAAAAAGAGCATGACTACTTAGAGGAAAGGCTTGTAAACAAAACAAATAGAACAAAAACAGGAGACACTGTAAGTTCTAGAAAAATTATTACAGAGGAAGTAAAATTTTAAAAAGATCATGGAAGTATTTAAATAATTGTGTGACTAGACTCTTCGGTGTATTCTGAGCAAAGATTCAGCAAGTAGGATAATAAAGACAACTATCTCCATGAAAGTCATTGAATTATCTACAATATAAAAAATAAAATAAAATGTCCAAATACTGTACTTTCCATCAGAAAATGGCTTCAGCATTTACATGATGAATCCATTCAGTGTAATATGATACATCCCTTAAAATATAACAATTAAAATTATTAATTGATGAGTCAAGGTATATATTTGCATGTTTCCTGTGAATTTGAAATTACAATAAAACACAAATTTACAAATATAAAACTACAAGAAATAAGTATTAGTAATAGGGATGTGTATATAAAACATTAAGTATTAAAAGCATGCTATCAAGTTTTACACTACAACAAATCTATGTGAAAAAAATTTTTAAGTGTGAAAAGTAAGGTACATATTAATGAAAATAGTTTAAGTAACAAGGTTCAAATTTTTTAAAAATGTTATTTTAAAATTTTTATTTCACTGTAAAGACCAATGGCAGACTGTCAGGCAGAGATGGATGGTTTAAAAATGCATTTAAGAAGAGTAAAAAAGAGCCACTTATCCCTGCCTCTGAATTATATGTTTTATTTGAAAATGTAGAACTCCTGGAGTGAATTCATCAGTCATTCTTTATCAGTGATTTCTACGATAAAGTCATCAAATTTTGCATTTAGAAGAGTCCAGGGCCCCCTGACTCAGCTTTCCATTTTCTCAAGTGCACATGAGACACCAAGAGGAATATGTAGCATTTCTTTTGGGAAGAACAGCTAGTTGGTGGAAAAACACAAGCTAGAACACAAATTTTAACACTCAGTTTTATCACAACTTCTGGTTCCTTAGCATTCACTAATTCTTACAGAGTAATTCTACCATGACCTTTGCAGTTTATTGCCATCTAGCACAGTAGGTGGGAAAGCCCTTGCTCACTTCCTTGCTGTTTTTGCCTCTGTGTTTTCCTGGGCTCTGCAGCTGCCTACAAACACTGCCTCCCACCCTGCGTCCTTACCCTCACCTAACACACTAGTACATCACCGCCTTGCTCTGTCTACTCATCTCCCACTAGCAGTGTGGTGCAAGTGGAAAAAACTGAGTGGATGTTAATTCCAGCGTTTTCGCCTGCTTGTCACACTGCTCTGTGCACCTACTCAAGCTCATCCCTGTATGTCTCTGTTTCACACACAGTGAAAAGACATACTTCATTACAGAGATGAGGGATTACAGAGGCAGTGCCCATTAATGAACAGAAAGTATCTTCAGTGCTGCTTAGGTAGCTGTGGTGAGGATTGAGGTGTTTGATAATAGGGGCGGAAGAGTCACATCTTCTTGAACTAAAAATGACACTATAACATGTGAAGTCGTCACAGGATTTTGCAGACCCTGTCAACTGCAGTAGTGAGCAATCACACTTTGCCAGAACAAATGAAATTCTCACTTCTATTCTCTGTCTATTTCCGATTCTGCTCCACAAGACACGCTATTGGTTCAAGTTATTCAAGTTGATTCCTTCAGACTTGTTCAACGAGTTAGATTTTAATTATGTGGGATTTCCTTCTTTGACTTCAGCTCACTCACAGACACACAGAACACATCAGAGTCATTTCAGGGGAATCTCAAAGGAGTTGGACAAGCAGGAAAAAGGATCTCTTCATTATTCAGGAGAAAGATGTACAGGTAAGGTCTAATTTTGTCTCTAGAGCTTTAAAAGTTGTACTATCGCATTTTAAAGCATATAAAAATATAAAGAAATTTAAATTTTTTGGCTGTGGCCAACAGTGTTCTAAGGACTTTCCCCAAAACTCACTGAAATGCTTAGCTATTGTTTTAACCAATGTGCTTAATACAAAATGTTGCTTGTTGGAATTCTTTAAGGAGATGAATAAACCTAAAGGGATGACTTAGTGTTACAGTGTATCTTTGAATAAGGAAGTGTTTTTATTTTTCATGTTTCACTTTTCAAAAGGTTAACATGTGAACTCCAATGTAATCAGTAAACCCCTCCTCTGTTGCTTTGGAATTTTTGGTGCATTCTGTATTTTCAATTGTATTATAGCATCATTCATGTCTATTAAATATGATAATGAGTCCTGAAGTCTTCTTTGAGAAAGACAGAATTTGTCTACCTCCACACAATTATGGACTTGTTATTTTAAAGAAAAATCTTGCTAAATTTCAACAAAAAATAACATGTCCAGATTTGGGGTTAGTTAATGAATAACCATTTTCATACATTTTTGCACACAAAGCAACAAGTTGTGGCCTAATATACTATCAGAGAGTAGAATCTCAATACACTGAAAGTCACTGCATGCCCTGATATGCTTCTGTTTGGACGTGAGTTTATACGTGGTGCATATTATTGTTCTACAAGCGCAAAGAAACACAACATAGTAAGTCACACAAGAAGAGGTCAGTAAAAGCAAGAACAGTAGGTTGCCTTGATAAATGAAGTTGGACTTATTTTAAATCTCTCGGATATTAGAAATAATAGAATCCAGATTCAAAACATTTTAAATAATAAAATCTATGTAATATTATGTGCAGTTCAACAAAGAAAAAAATAAATGATTTCACATTCATAAAGTAGATAACAGGAAGTCATTAAAATCTATGCAGTAATTTATATATTGTTTGTCTTCATTTTATTGGAAAAAATTGCACAATTATACTTTCTGATCAACTATCAATATATTAAGATACATGTAAAAAGTCTAATAAGGAATATAAAAAACAAATCTTACTTGCTATAGTATTTATTAATTATATTTTTCCAATATTCCTAAAATTTCTGTAATAGAGAAATATTGTTTAGGTAATCACATTCCATTTTGAAATGTATTTTGCTGAAATATTTTAATTTTAAAGAAATTTCTCTGATTTTAAAAACGCTGATTCATGTATGCAGCTAAATGTACTTCAAAATATCACTCAAAGGAAAATGAAAATAATAAGAGATGTACATTTTCAGGGAGGCTTCAATCAAAATTTTTAAAGTTTTACATTAAGTACAAGAAATCTGACATTCAGTTACAAACAATCTTGCCAATCACAAACTGTCTTTGGAATTTTGGTGTCTGTGGACTACACTTTTGGGTAAATTTTACCTGTTGAACAGACGGTAACTACTCCTACTAATTAGTTTCCTCGTTGCATTAAATAGAAAATTCCGTAACTACCATTCTTGTTTTTCATTGGTTAGTTTTTCTAAAAACAAGAAAAAGAGAGTCACCATTCTGAATTGATAAAATATTGGAAATATGAGCCTGCATTCATCAATCTGAGGACCAGTGGCTGAAAAACAATGCATTCTGTGAACCCAAGTGAAAATCAGTGTTTCCAGCATGAAGGGGACGCACTGGGAAGCATCAGCTTTTCCTGAGTCCTCCAAATGCTTTGATGGGTCAGGATATCCAAATCAGGTAGAGGAAGGGAAATGGAATTAGATACCATAATTTTTAGATAATTCTAGGAAAATTTTACCTAATTTTAGATAAATCTGTGGATAATACTGAAATACCTTTGTTTGTGAGTAGACTGTCTTAGGTGGTTTGATTGCTATATACACAAATTAAACTCAATCTCTTCCAAGTTGTCCTCTCCTGAAGTTTACACAGAGGATTTGCTCCTTTCTAGCCTCCCCCTTCTTCTATGAAGAAGGAAATCCTATCCCAGTCTCCTGAATCTGGGCAGCTCTGTGGTCAAATACTGATTATCATCTGAAGATGCTTGAGCATTCAGAATTTCTCAGGTCCACGCAGAGAATATCTGTAACCACTAGATTACAGAAAAACTATCAAGTTTGGGAGATAGGAGGAAGGTTTTCAACCCAGAATTCAGAATGTGTCTTAAAGAAAGACTCAAGGCAAATAAGCGTATCTCAGTTTTAGAGACAGACAAGTCTTAGCAGGACTGCTCCCATAATAACAAATCTTATTTGTATTTTCTTTCCTTTTGTCTGTGCTTGTAATGTGATTAGCTGACTACTGAGGCATGCCAAAGCCCATCAGATGCCCTGCCTTCCAAGGGCACAAAAGAACTTGAGACCAAAGAGAAAAAAATTAATGTTGAAAAATGTATTCCAAACTTTGCCTGTTGTTTCAATCCCAATTTTTGAATCATTCTTTTATCTTTCAGAAACCATGCTTATATTTTCAAACCATTAGGCAAGGGCAGGTAGGCATTAACATATTTTTATTATTAAGGAGCCCAAAATAGTGTATTCAAAGTACTACATATGTAGTTAGACCACAAAGGTTATGTCCGTACTAAACATATACAGATTTTATATTTCTCGCTATTATTCTCCAAACAATATAATAGCTACTTACGTAGCATTTATATTGTAGTAGATATCATAAGTCATCTAAATGATTTAAAGTATACAAGAGGATTGAATAGTTTGCACGCAAATACTATGCCATTGTACAAAAAGGACTTGAGCATCTGAGAATTTTGTTACCTGCACGGGGTCCTCACCAATCCCCTCAGACACCAAGCAATGACTGCGAGTTCTTGCTGTGAACATTCTGGGCTGCGTGCTGAAATCATTGCTGCAGATATAATTAAAATACACAGGAAAATCACCTCCAATTAGTCATCTGGGATTATGTATTTTCCAGCAAATTCCCTCATATCCTCTGCCAATTGGTCCATCAGACTACTTCCAAACTACTTCCTCAGAAATTCATTCTTTTTCTGATGTTAATGCTGTTCCATCTCTCAGGAAGGCTGTGGTGGGCAGCCTGAAAATAAGTCATGAGGAAGAAAACGTATCTGCCATTGTTGGGAAACCTAAAGTTGTTCGATGCAATTTCTTAAAGGGTATTCCTCTGACTTGAAGGATCTTTGAGCAAAGATTCCCATGATTTCAGTTTTTTAGAGTTTTCTTTGAGTTAGACCTTAGTATGTGCTCTTGATGTGTAAAATAAAAGCACCATCAGACAGTCAAAGCATATGAATAATTCAGCACAAAGCAAATGGTACATTCTCCTATTTACTATATCTATTTGTCAAAGGTATGGGCAAGTGTATCAGAAATTAGTTTTTAAAGAATGAGCTGAAATTTCCAGACTATAGATCAAAAAATGTATTCAAATTTTTTTCTTTCTTTCTTTCTTTCTTTCTTTCTTTCTTTCTTTCTTTCTTTGTTTTTTCTTTTTTTTTTTTAACCAAGAGTCAAACTCAGTACCTTGTGCTTGCCAGGCAGAGCTGTGCCACTGACAGATACATTTTTCAACCTAGACTAGGTTTTGTTTTGATACTTCTACTTCTTACACAAGATACTGCCTCATTGTAATATTGCAATGAATGAAGACATGCCATTTCCTTCTCTGTTGGAATATTCCCATTCCCAAGATTTACTATACTATCTTCATTTCAAAAAAATCTTCCCTTGACCCACTTTTCCTTTCCAGTTATTACCTCATTTCTCCTTCCCTAAATAGGAAAATTCTTCTAAAGATTTGTTCAGACCCACTGCCTCTATTTCTGTTTTCTTCTTCCTTTCTATCCTTTTGCATTTTTAATTTTTTATTATGAAATATATCACACAAAGTTCAACTTAAAAGTAAGTTTCTTGGGGCCGGGGATGTAGCACAGCGGCATAGTCCCTTCCTGGAAACACAAGGCCCTGGTTTCAATTCCCAGTACCAAAAAAAAAAAGTTTCTTTCTGGTGTAACATTGCAGAGTAATATAAATATGGATAATGTTAATATTCTGTATATTTCAAAAATATAGAAGAAAGAAGCTTAAATATTTTCACCATAAAGAAATTACAATTTTTGAAGAGATGAGTTTAACTAAATTCAAACATCACACAAGGTCTACTTGTATCAAAATATCATGATACCCCAGAGATTTGTATAATTATTTATGTACCAGTTAAAATAAATACAATCATGTGCTAAAAAAGACTCTACTCCTTTTCAAAAGCCCTTCACATATGTTCAAAGAGATATACAAAATATTTATTCAATAAGCATGTGACAAATACAGTATAATATAAGCCAGAATTACTATTTAACAAAGTAATAGCTTAGATTTCTGTCAAAGAGTACCTCAGAAAACCAGGTTATATAGTGATAATTCTAACATGCTTTACTTAGGTAGATTTTAAAAACTAGTAAAATAACACTATACTTAATTCATGACTATAACCAAAATACACCCAAAATACACATGTACCAGAGATAGACTTGAAAAGACAGCCACTAAATCTATTAGGAGAAGTTGACTATAGAATGGGAGAAGGAAATCAAACTGAATATAAAGGACCAAGTGAATTTTACCTATAATGATTTATTTCCTTTTATAAAAAAAAAAAAAAGACTACAGCGCAAAGTGTTACCAATTATTGTTCTAGATTCTGAGCGCAAGATTTTTGTTATATAACTATGTTGATAAAGAAGGGCTTCTTCATAATAACAACCTACTGAATCATTTCCAGGCAGATCATTTTACACAGAATGATGGCATATGCCTGAAGATAGTCCTGAGTATATAGTTAGAAAGCATATGTCAATATGAGCTAGCACAAACCTCAGATCAAGTAAAATCCAATTCCCGCATTGTCTGATGTGAAGCCTTTAACGGAACGTATTTACATTAAATGTTTTAAAATTTTGCGAAACAATTTATCGTTTTCTAGTTGTCATAAGTAGAATAAAGTCTTCCCAAAAACATGAACATTCTTCAAAAAATGAACTACTAAGGTATTCAGTATCTATTTAAAAGAAATAACATAGCTAATATCTTAGGAGATGCTCTGGGCACTTTCACACTTGCATTCAGTTCACTGATTTCCT
>RJWT010037971.1:0-12936 GCA_004365215.1 Cuniculus paca
GAAGCAGAGGTTTGCAAGGGGATGGGGAGGTCAGAGAACCACTGAGCTGTATTCTGGATATCATGGTGCAGGTGAATAGGTTGGGGTCTTCAAGAAGCTGAGCATGTCAGGTTGCTAAAGTGAGATCATGGGGGAACTGAAGGCGAGATTTGTGGGAAACTGTTTACCAAGTACTTGATTTTTATCTGGACAGAGCTACATTCTGTGAGAGATCAGAGAATAATTGAAGTCTAATTGGCTTCCTCTGAGAGCAGAAAGGATAAACACAGCACAAAGGGGTGATGGCATGTTGCAGGTTCTAGGAAAAAGTTAAAATACAGCTGATACCAAGTTGTTTACCTGGACATGTACTAATAGATAATAGAAGGCAGATGAATCTTGTGTTTACTTTAATTGCTTGTACCCATGTTTAAGTAAATAAATCTAGCATGAACCAGAGGCTTAGGGCTCCTCTACCTACTACAGGCAAGAGCCCCTGGCTGCCCAGATGCTAAACTGATTCTGGGTCTGTTTGTCTCTCATCCTTGTTTTACGTACCGGGTCAGGGTGACAAACTAGCAGGACTAGGTTCCTACAAGTGGCACCTTGCATAGGAAAAGAGCATAGTGGGCTGATTCCACACAGGTGGCTTTGGGCAGGGACCTAGGACCGGTGTAGGCCAGTTCACCACAATATTCTGCCATAATTTCCTTTTAATTATTCCAAGATTGAATAGAAGGTAAACCAAAATTCTTTTGTGGATCAATTATTGAAAAGAAGAAGAAGGATTTTATTTAAGGAGCAATGAAGATAGAAAGGCAGATGTGAGGTGCATGGCAATGCAGATGCACAAGGTAGTAGATTGAGTAGCTCTTGCTTGATTAAACAATGTAATTCCCTTAGAGCAGTTTCTTTCCCTTTTAATATATCTATTGTAACTTTTGAACCTTATTTACTCTTTCAGTTTCTTACACAAGCAAGACAATATGGTGTTTACACATGCAAATCTGATTTATTTGACTTATGAGTATGGTTTCTAGTTGCATCCATTTACCTATAAAAACCTCAAGTTCATTGCTCTTTATGGCTAAGTAGTATTCCATTATATAAAAATACCACATCTTTTTTATCCATCCCTCAGTTGATGGCCATTTGGGTTATTTCCAAGATCTAGCTATTACAAATTGTGCAGCTATAAACATGGGTGCACATATATCACTGTGGTATGATGTTTTCAATTCTTCTGGGAGAATATCCAGAAGAGGAATAGTTCAGTTGAATGGAACCTCTAATCCTAGTTTGTGGAGGAATCATCACACTAATTTCCACAGTGGTTGTAGCAGTCTACACTCCCACCAACAATGGAGGAGGGTTCCCTTTTCCCTGCAGCCCTGCCAGCATTTGTCATTGGTTGATTTCTTGATGTTAGCCATTCTTTCTGGAGGGAGATGATATCTCAGTGTTGTTTTAATTTACATTTCTTGAATGACCAATGATGAACATTTTTTCATACATTTATTTGCCATTTGAATTTAGTCATCTGAAAATTGTATATGCATCTCAGATGCCCATTACTGAATTGGGTCATTGATTTTGGGGGGCCTGATTTTTTTCAACTCTTTATACAAGCTAGATAGAAGGCCTTTATCTGAGGGACAGTTGGCAAAAATCTTTTCCCAATCCATGCATTTTCTTTTCTCTCTGTTGGTGATTTCTTTCAATGTGCAAAAATTTTTTAATAAGATGAGATCCCAGTTGTTGATTCTGGGAAGTATTTACCATGCAGTTTGGTTTCTGTCATGAATTCTTGGTGTACTCCTATGTCTTCCAGATTTATACCTACTTTGTCTTCCAGTAGGTTTAGTGTTTCTGCTTCAGTATTTAGGTCTTTGATCCATTTTGACTTTAGTTTAGTGCATGGTGATAGGCATGGTTTTAGTTTAAATGTTTGGGATGTGGAAAGTCAGTTTTTCCAACACTACTTATTAAAGAGGCTATCTTTCTTTCAGTGAACACATTTGGCCCCTTTGTCAAAGATAGTATGGCTGAGTGTGTTTGTAGTAATGTCTGAGTCTTCTCTTCTATTCCATTGATCCTTGGGTCTGTTTTTTGTCAGTACTATGCTGATTCTATTATAGCAGCTTTGCAGTATAATTTCAAGTCTATAACTGTGATGCCTTGCCTTTGCTATTCTGGGTCTCTTATGGTTCCATATGAATTTTAGGAATGTTTTCTCCAGATCTATGAGGTATGTTGATGGTTTTTTTGAGTGTTGACTTTGTATTTTACTACACTACTGAATTTGGATATTAAATCTTCAAATTTTTTGGTGGAGTTTTATGGTCTTCTACGAAGAGTATCATGTTATGTGTGAATAATGATAATTTAAATTCTTCCTTTCTTATCTTTATTCCTTTTATTTCTCTGTCTTGTCTAATTTCTCTGGCTAATGTTCTAGAACCTATATTGAATAGGAGAGGTGATAGTGACATTTTTGTCTTGATCTTGATTTCAGAGTGAAAGCTTTCAGTTTTTGAACATTTAATATTGTGTTAAATGTTGGTTTGTCATCTTCTCAGGATTCTTATGAAGAATATGCTGCCACAAAATGGTGTTTCAAAGGCCTCTGAAACTCTTATTATTTCTGCATGGCATAAAGTTAAATTTTTGTATCCCTAGTCAATATTGTCTCAAAAGTGCAAACTTTGGGTCTGATCCCTTCTCACATCATCTCTGCTTAGTAAATTAGAACAAAAATAACAGGAAAAAATATCTTCCTATTTTATAAGTTTAAAAGGTTGGATCTTAGCTCCCTGTGGGCAAGAGCTGCAGCAGAGAGAAAAGGCAGATCCACCGCTGCCCACTGGCCACTGACAAAAGGAAGTTTGCTTCCTGGAAGCCAGCAGGAGCAGGGACATGCAGCCAGGCAAGCCCCATGCACCTGCAGGCTGCCATTGGAGGCTGTTGCTTCCTTCGGGCAGCCAGCACCCACCGAGAGAATTAGACAAACACACCCCTGTGTGCCAGCCACCATCACAGGAGTCCCAGGATAGACACACAGGCTGAGAGAAGCAGCCCCTCCATCACGTACCCCTGGCCATTGAGAAAGCCCCAGTGTAGCTGCAAAGGCCTGGAGAAGCCCACCTCACACCCTGTTACCTCCCTGCAAAGCTGGGGTCAGAGGAACCCAGAGGTGCCTGTCCCATTCCCCTACACCTCAAAGGGGCAGCCTTTGTGCGAAGTGCCTGGGATCCTACAACCAGCTTGTTGGGAGGAACCCAGGAGAATGACAAGAGGAAGGAGAAAAGGCAATCTCAGACCTGCAGCCCACAGAGAACAAATTGGGAGATACAGTCGTGGAAGAAAATGGAAGTCATACACCTGAAATGTCTGAGAGGGTAACAATGGAAATAAAGAAACAACTACATGAGACTGTAAAAGTAACCAGATCAGAAATAATATTTCAGGTGAAAGAAGAAATGAAAAACATAATGAAAGAATTCCTAACCATATCTAAAGAAGACTTAGATAAAAAAGAAGAGCATAAGAAAATGATGGAAACCTTGAATGAACAATTTAGAAAGGAATTATAATGCATAAAACAGATTCAAAAAGATACCCAGGAAATTAAGAAGTTGATCAAAAGTTGGCAAAACCACTTGAAACAGACTGAAGACAGACTTTCAGACCTTGAAGACAGGATTGCAGCTAGTGATTGCAAAAGGAAAGATTTTTTAAAATAACTAGAACTTCTAATTCCATGTACCATAATTAAAACTATAGCTTTCTTGACATTTATAGGATAGAAGTATTCCGTTGGTCTTAAAGGAACCAGGAAATAATTCAGTGGCTGTAAGATGAGGCAAAGAGAAATAATTTAAGAGTGATAGGCATGAGTGAAGAAGCAGGGGTCAATACAAATGAAGTAAAAATTGTATTTACAGAAATAATAGCAGAAAACTTTCCAAACATGGGAAAAGGATCTTGTATACAGATAACTGAGGCATATAGAACTCCAGCTAGCCATAATCAAAGTAAATGTATACCCAGACATATAATAATCAAGATCCAAGAAATTCAGCACAAGAATATAATATTAAAAGCTGTTAGAGAAAAGAAGTAGATCACCTCTAAAGGAAAACCCATCAGAATCATGGCAGACTTCTCAACACAAACCATCAAGTCAAGAAGAGTTTGGACTGAAGTGTTTCAAATCCTGAAAGAAAACAACTTCCAATCCAGATTGATGTACCCTGCAAAACTATCTTTCAAAATTGATGGAAAAATAAGATACTTCTAGGATAAAGAACAACTGAATGAATTCATGACCACTGAACCAACCCTACAGAGAGTGCTGAAGGATACTCTAGAGAGACATAAAGATGACCATGGTTCCAGGAACAGCAGCAGAGGAGGATCACCAAACAAGACAGGCAATTGAATGAAGTGGAAAAGCAGAGGGCCAACAACAGGGGGATAGCATGGCAGAGACAAACCAATGTATGCTGGTTGTAACCAGTAATGTAGATGGTCTCAATTCAGCAATAAAAAGAAATGCAGGAAGAGTGAATCAAGAAACAGGATCCATAAATATAAGAATCACATTTAACGCAAAAGGAAATTCATGGACTGAAAATCCAAAGGGAGAAAACAATTGATCCGAGGGACAGAAGACCAGAAAAAAGCAAGGATAATTAGCCCAGCAGCTGCAGAATGGATAAGAAAGGTATGACATTTTCATACAATGCGAAGCTACCCAGCTACAAAGTAGGATAATCTTGAGGTTCTTTGGCTGCAACTGGAGATCATGTTCTTGAGTGAAACAGTTTGAACTCATGTGGGTGAACACTAGTATAAAAAACAGGAGTTAGTGGGATCCAAAAACACAGTAGATATTATAAAAATGAGAGGGGAAGAAACACTTAGGAGGAGAAGGTAGTAACCTCTGTTAATTTCTTATTGTCTTGTCTTGAATTATTGTAAGGTTTGCACAATTTTTTTGGTTTGGTTCTGTTCTGTCTTGGTTTGTTAGATTTTATGGTGTCAGATGGTATGGGCAGCTAGTTTGAACATAATGGGATGTATTATGGTAATCATGGCTGGTTTCTTATTATCTCATTTTGTGGCCCTATAATGCTTTCATTCTTGTGTTTAATCGGTTTTACTCTGTTCTGTTTTGTTTAATTTTATTATGTATGATGGTATGAACAACTATTTTGAAGAAAAAGAAACATAGTAACCATTGTTCATTTCCTGTTATCTGGTTTTGAAGTCCTGTAATACTTTCATACTTTTGTTTTGATTGGTTTTAATCTGTTTTCTCATTATTTGATTTCACTGTGTATGAGGGTATGGACAGCTATTTAGAAGAGAACAAGAGACACTATGTAAGCCATCGTTGCTTTCTTATTGTCTTGTTTTGAAGTCCCATAATGCTCTCATTTTATTGTTTTGATTGGTTTTATACTATTTTGTTTTGTTGGACGGTATTGTGTGTGAAGATATAAACAACTATTACAAAGAAAACAAGAGACCTTATTTTAGCCACTGTTGATTTCCTCTTGTCTTATTGTGAGGTCGAGTGTTATTTGCAGTGTTCTGTTCTTATTTGTTTTGTTCTGTTTTGTATTGTTTTATTCTCTTTAAAATAAAAACAAAACAGGAAACAAAACAAAACAACAAAGTTGGGTCTTTTTCTTATGCATTTGTTCATTTGCAATGTTACACCCATTTCCACCTGGTTAAGTTAATCTCCAGCCTCTTAAGTACTCCTATTTTATGTCAGCAACATTATAGTGATGTCTGTGCTCTTGGATGTGGTCCCTTTCCACCTCTTTGCTTCCCTTTTTGGATTCACATTCCTTTTCCCTAACGTTGTTCAGAATCCCTGCTTACAATAGTTGTATTCAGGTTGCAGATACCAATACACAGGAAAGCTTAGATGTGATCTTTATCCCCTGCTAATTTCAATTAATATAATATAATGGGATGCTACCATCTTGTTGGACAAGTGAGTGGAAAAATGAGTAATGAATACTGGGGGTTACCTGTGAACAAGCACGCTATTCATATGAAGCTTTAACATGGAGATTGGCTCTCAGAAGTCTTTGAGGGAATGTTAGTGATGGTGCTCATAATGAGAATGATGTCCAGAGTAATATATCCACATGTGCACACACACACTGACTTACTGGAGGCATAGTTACACCTGGGTGTGTTCCTCTGTTAGTTCAGCTCAACACACACAAAACCAAGCTCATATTATTCCACTCTAAACCAGATCTTTCTCTTCATTTTCCTATTGCTATAGTACAACTGATCCCTTAGTCACTGTATTTTCATTTTGTTTAGACTTGAAAACAGTTATTTTTGATTAGCAAACAATAATTATGTATTAGCAAATAATAATGTGTATTAATAAAGTACAATTTGATGAATACATAGCTACATATGAAACATAGAAGGCCAGGCATGGTGGTGTGTGCCTGTAATCCTAGCACTCAGGAGATTCAGGCAGGAGAGTTGTTGGGAGTTTGTGCTAATATTGATTGGAGAAATTTTTCTGCCCATATCTTGCACTCTGAGCAACTACTTTAAATATAGCAAAATGTAATGTATTAACTATTGTTACTCTCTTTTCATTTTGTTATGGAATTATTTTACTTTTTTTCCATAAAAAAATAAATAAAATTTGTGAAACACATTGTGGGTTGTGGGTGGTTGCTGTCAAGGAGATAGAGCAAAGCATGGGGAGAGGGCAGGAAAGGAAGAGGAAGAGATTCAAGACAATCAGCCAACAGAAGCATCAAAATAAAATTCAAGAAATGTCCCTATAGTAGCCTCTATTAGCCACCTAGCTCAGAACTAGTCAGTCTCACCCCACCTAACAGAAATCCAATTCTTTCCAGGTTTCCATGCTTCCTTTGGGAGTTTCTGAGGAGGCTCCCTTATCAGTAAGTGAAACAGGGTAAACCAGCCCTGCCTGTATGGACAGTCATTGTGGTGCTTTGGATAGGAATTGTCTGTTTCTGGACAGAAAGGAAAGCTCAAAGGAAATCTGGGAAAAGTTTTCTGAGTTGGACTGTGATGTGTTTAGGTGTCTGTCTCTGAATTCATCTCTTTAAAATTTTGTTAAGCTTCTTGGGTGTGTGGGTTAATGTATTCACCAAAATTGAAAAGTTTTCAATTATTATTTCTTCGAACACTATTTTTGTGCCTGTCTACTTTCCCATCTCTTCTTGGGATTCCTATCATGAATATGTGGTTAAATCTTCTGAGGCCCTTTTTCATTTTTATTTATTCATTTTTCTTTCTGTTCTTAAGAATGGGTAATCTTTATTAACCTATATTCGAGTGTGCTGATTGTTTGCTCTGTTAGCTCAATTCTGTTGTTGAACACCTCTAGTGATTTTTTTTCATTTCAGTTATTTTTCACTCTAGAATATCTATTTAGTTTTTGAATTTTTATTATCTGTACCTTTTTATTGGTATTATTTATATGTGGGGACATTGTTATCATATTTTTCTTTAATTCCTTGAACATGTTTTTTTAATTGGTTAAATATATTTATAATAGCTTATTTAAAGACTTCTCTAGTTAGTCAACATCTGTGGTCCTCAGAGATAATTTTTGTTCTATCTTCATTTAATGACTTTTCTGGGCAAATTATAAAGGGACTATATTCTTTGAAATGTGTACACTAAAGTCTCTGGTTTGTTTCTGATGTCTGGTTTGCTTTTTAATAATTTATTTTTAGAAATTCTTGCCTTTGTTTTTAAGTTTGGCTTCTTAGAGATTGACCTTGGTCCAGTCAAGCTTACTGGTTGGTAAACGATTAGTCAAAAGATTTCTTTAAATGCTTTGACTCAGTAAATATTCTTACTTTTGAAGGTGTGTGTGTGTGTGTGTGTGTGTGTGTGTGTGTACTGTGGGCTGCTCTTAAGCAGAATGCAGGTTTTCCTTGGCCTTCATTTCCTGCTTGTGCTGGGCCTCAGTGTTGATCAGAGTTGCTGATTGGCTCCCTCTCTGTTCTTTCTTGGGCATAAGCACAGCCCTAAGCCTGTGTGTTTCTCCTAGATCCCCAGGATTATGCCAGAGTTTTCAACACCCTTGCCCCCTGCAGAAGTCTTATTCTCCAGATCATTTTCTCTTTTTTTTTTTTTTTTTTGCCAAACTCATTTGTCTGAACTGGCACTGTGTCTTAGTTACATGGAAGGTTGAGCAATTGAACAGTTTAATTTCATCAATGCCCATGACAGTGACAGGGCTTTTCCTATAGAGCTGAGTTCTAGTAGACAGATTAAACAGATAGCACTCAGCAAATAGGGCTATTCCAGGGAGCCGCTATTATAGTCAGGTCAAATAGTGATGATGGCCTTGGGAAAGGGCTATATGAAGAGCTCCAAAATCTTTGTGCCCTTCAGCTGGCTGTAATACTGGTAGATTTCAAGGCTATTGTCATAGATGTGGGGAGGGGGCAGACATAGGAGTAACCAAAGTTAAAGCTTCATAGTTCCTACTCTTCTTACCACGGTTCAACAGTTTTTCTTTAATAGACTCTCTTCAGATTGTTTTAAATTGGATGGTTTCCAGAGTCTAAAAATGTAGACTTTGATAATTTTGCAATATTTTCATGGCTTTTATGGAGGTACCAATGCTGCTTTATCAGAAGTCTTGCTTCTTCATAGTTTGCCTCATGTTTTGATTGTTTCTCTCTTCATGGGCAAAATGACCAGGAAGTGTGATATTTCTCATTTCAATAAATTTAAGTTAGAATTTACGTGTAATTCTGGCCAAATAAGTTATTTGTCTGCACTAAAATAATTATAGCTGTATGTCACTAAACATAAACTATCCATAGTGTGTATGGTTGGGCCCAGAGATACTTATTTTCTATGTTTACAGTGTGAGAGTGGTATAAACATTCCAAACATTCTGGATACTATTGAGCAACATCAAGTTAAACAAAAAATTTAGAACAAATATTGGTGGGAGAGAATCTGACATCTATTGAGCATTTAGTACATGCTATTTCACTTGAAAAAGTTTTTTTAAATTATCTAATGTCCAGTATTTAAGCAGTAAATTCTTCCATTGGATTCTTACACCAATAAAAGGCACAGATAAGGAAGAATTACCAAGCAAGAAGCTGCCTGGAGGCCACTTTAAAATACTGCTCCCCCCCATATAAATTCTTGATTATCTCTATGAGTAATGGACACTGATTTGTGTATATGCATGGTAAATAATAAATGTTGATGAAGGTGTTAATGCATACTAACATTTGAGTTTTGCTTTGTTTTGTTTTTGTGGATGCTGGAAATTCAAGTCCTCCTTTCTATTAGAGTCTGTTATTTGCCTATTTCTTTCCATAAGTACTGCTGCTATGTGTAACACATACTCATAAAGTTGTTGACTTATTGATAGTCTACTTTGAAATCCAATCTGAGGCTAGGACATACCATGGCTATTCTCATGAAAATATTCCACTCTAGTTCCCAAAATATAAAATTTCTATCATTCTGGTCTACAAAAATTGACTTGGCATAATAAACAAGAATATCAGTACCTAAAATAAGTAAAAAATGTAGTCAAGATGAAGCAAAAGTGTTATTCTTTGCTATTCATAACAACCAAAATTGCATGTGAAAACTTAAGCACATGTAGCTACCCAGCAGGAGGATCAACTTGTATTGTGCATCAAACTTCCTTTCCATTTCTCTTTCTCATCCCTAGATTTAGCTCCTGTATCACTTCACCTTGAACTGAGGAAATTGCATCTCACAGTGACTGAAGATGGAAAGGAGGTGAGTGGCAAACAAAGACAGCCTGGGACACAACATATGGAGAAAACAAGTATCCAGGTGAGGCGGAAGAAACAGAGTTTTATGGTTGCTTATTTTCTCAATTACTTTAAGACTGTGTGTCAGTCTTTACTACCTACTTGGCAATGTCAGGAAACTTTGAAGAAAAGTGGAGAGCAGTCATACTAAAGGATTTTATTGATTCTACTCTGCCCTTACTAGTTCAGAGTAATTTTAGGGATGGCAGTGAAAGTTTACTCCTCTCAATGTCAAGAGATAGATTGCTGCTCTGTGAGCTAAAGGTTAGTTTCATATTTAATATCCTGGGTACTGTGCTCAGTTTCAAAAGTGAACCTCACGTTCTAGCAGGTTTGGGGGCTTGTTTGGATGACTTTGGTCATATTCATGTTCTCCAAGCTGGGCTTTAGAGGAAGACTCTAGTTTGGAGCTATTAGAGATCTGTTCTGGATTTGTGCTAGAACCTACTTCCAATCATTCTTATCAGTATAGGTGACAGTAAGCCTGCAATATAGTTTATTAAATCAAATTATAATCTCATGTGAACATTTGCTTTTAAAATGTTAACTAGTAAAATTAGAAGCAAAGGATTCAACCGTCTTTCAGAATCTGCATGACAGATTTTCTCTTAGGCACACAGGCATCAATGTTAGGGAGATACAAAATTGTGTTAGATGAATCAAAACCATTTATAGCAGTAATAAACATTAGAATACAAATTATTTCCAAATCTGTACTTTCAATGCTTCATCTTTTCTTGTTGCATTATGTGGAAAATGAATGAGATATAAAAGTGTAAATTAAAATTTACTTAATATTTTTTTCCTGGACAAAAATCAAAGGTTTGACTTTTCTCTAGATCTGTGTTAAACTGTGTAACTTTTTCCTACCCCAGACCCTATTAAAAGTTTTCTCGTATTCAATATCTTCTAGTTTAATTTTTGTTTTGAATTTTAATTACTTTTTAAGTGTCATAAAATTGAAGAAGAGGATTTTACTTGATTGCTAATCCAAGAAGCCTCAGCCTAAGTAAAAGAATTCATTTGTATCATCGGAAGCTACGGCAGCTGAAGCTCATACTCAGAGACTAGGGTAGCTTTCTACATTATGAGAGTTATAAAAATGAATATGAGCTGAAATACAAATCTTCTGTCCTGAAAAAATAATGGTTTTTGACTATTTGTTATTTAATCTGATGACCTGCTAATTCTTGTTAATGGATTAGTTTTTCCCCTTTGCTTCCAAAGTACTTTTTAATCATCTTATCATCTTTGCAATATCACTTACCATACTTTAAGACATCTTGCCTGCCTGTATGTTGTTCTCCCCACTTCGTTTTTAGCAGAACCTTGGGATTTAGCACATAGCCAGTTCTGAGAAAGTGCTGGATAAGTATTTAGTGATTGGAGTAGAACAGTGGTTGCCCACACATAAACAAATCCTTTTCCCAGCTATCTCATCTGACTTTCTCTATTTGATTCCTTCCACTGCCTGGCTGCTTGTTCTAATTACTTCATCAGAAATCTATTTGCGATCATTGCTTCTCTTGCTGAGTTTTACTTGTTGTTTTTATTCCTACTGAAAAAACAAGGTTAGAGAAGGAGAATATTTATAAGTGCCCATATATTTTTTATTTTGCCTAGTCACCCATCAGAATCTCCTTTTTTGGATTTTAAGTGTTTATTGAAACTATTTTCCCCTTGTAATTTCTGTCCAATCAGAACTAAGGGTAGTATATGACAAAACTGTATATTCACAATTCCCAGTGAAGGACTGGGTAGATTTAACATTTTACTATAGATGTCACAGTGCTCAGGGTAAGTAGTTGCTATCTACTAGTAAAGCCAACAAAATGAATAAACTTTCTAATTCTAAGATTATTGTGCTACATGGGGCCTCCCATGTCCCTCAGTTTATCATTAGAACTACTGGGAAGAAAGAATCAAAGTGAGACCCTAACTTATAACCTGCGTTTTTCAAAGAAACAGCAACTTCATTTTCCTGTAAGAAGTCTTTACAATCTGGAGTTGTACAAAGAGAAAGATCATTTTTTGATGCTTCCTAAGACTGGAAAATCTCATTGCTTCATTTTTTGAGATCTAGAGCTTTTGCTTCTGGAATCATATACTTCCTAGCATCATGTTAAACCATCATGTTTTTTTTTCCATAAACATGAAACCATTATTTGTTTAAGTGCTGAAATAATACAGTGTTACATTTTATATTTTATAACTAACATTTTAATAACTAACTTCACATTTAAATAACTTTTCTTGCAAAAGTGCATTTACTCAATAGGATGTCCACAGGCAAATACATTACACTTTATAATAAATTGTTTTCTCTACGTTTAGGGAATAAGGTGTCAGTGCTGACTACACAGGCCTTTAACTGCCAGATCATTTGGGAATTTGCAATGCCACATATATTTCAGCAAGACATTCAAATAGTCTCTCAGGATTTTAAACACTCCTGGTTATGAAAACAAATTTTCATCTTTATTTTTCAAAGCTGTCTCCTTACACATAGCACTTCAGAAAAATCACCATTAATGGTTTTACTGGCTGATTGCTTAAGAGTTAATTGTTTCAGCACCTGGGCAGGAAGCTATTTTGGCAGAAACTCTGTTTTCTTCAAGTGCTAACCATAAAGTGCTGGATAGATAAAAAAAAAAAAAAAAAAACTAAGGAGGTCACAAGAATACTAATGTGTTAGGTGAAGAAATTACCACGGGCTCATTTGGAATATGGAAAAAAGTTTTTAGCTGTAATTTGTCATTAAAAGTGCATATTTCTTTTTGGGGTTTGGGTGTATTTTTGTAATAGTCATTTAAAACAGATCAATTAATCTTATTAACTTGCTTTTTTTTACTACAAATCTCCCTAGGAGGATTATTTAATACCTTTAGATAAAGTGGGGCTTGATCTCTTTTGTCTGTTAGTTTCCTGAATTAATATGGAGGTGGGAAGATGAGAAATTTGACTAGTGTACTTTATTTTATTACTTTATTATTTGTTTATCTATGTTGCTTACATTGTTCTGCTTTGTATGTTTTGTTTTATTGTGTTTTGATTTGTTTATTTATGTCTTTTTCAGACAGAGTCTCGCTATGCAGTTCAGGCTGGCCTCAAAATT
>RJWT010037972.1:0-12965 GCA_004365215.1 Cuniculus paca
TGTTTATATTTGCATAAATACACTTGTAATAAGTTTCAACCTGTGACCAAAAAGATAGGCAGTCTAGGAATAAAACAAAAGAAAAGAAAAACATGCATAAACCAAGTGTGGTTAATAAAATAGAAGCAATGAATTTGTTAAGGTAGAAATAAATTACTAACTCTGATTTGACATATTTTATTTCTAAACTTTATGCAAGTTCCCTTATATGTAGTCTTAGCTTTCAATTTTGACAATTTTATTAATAATACTGGAAGATTTTAAACTATCATTAACCTAATCTTCTTCCTAAATCTCCTTGTTTCTTAGGCAGTAAAGACATAAATTGTCATTCCCTATTCCTATTGAACTTTGAGGTATAAAATTCCTTTTGCTTTGCCAACCTAAATCAACCATGTAATGTAGCACCTTTGGGTAATAATTATACCTAAAATATGCACCTGAGTACCAGAAAGAAAAACATCTCAATTCCACTTCTTTTTATTTAGTTTTATGATAACCGATTTATATATGTCTTGGGTTTCTTATACAAAAGAATAAACCTATCCACTTCCAAGGATATTTGTAAATATATGCTGATAAATTATCTAGTCCTCCACACACATGCACATATGATTTTTTTAATAAATTAGCAAAAAGCACATATTACAAGTTATTATTTGTATGTGCTTGATTATTCCAATTAAGGTATTCATCAACTTAAAAATAGCAAAATTAAATTTCAGTAAAGGTATTTTAAATATGCTGCCAAGAGTTCAACATAAGCAATTTCATTTCTGTACCTACATCAAAAGATTTCCTATGTCCTCAAAATATTTTTATTCATTACAACAATAAATTTTTCATATTATCATCAATAACCTAGAAAATTAATATTGACAGAGGCATTTTATACTTATTGGGAAAACAATTCTCAATTAGACCATAAAAATAAACTTGGTCAGTTTCAAGGTTCTTTTCATTATTTAATGGGAGTATTAAGGATATAAATCTTCTGCAAAATCTTAAAATGATATTTTTGTTTCAACACTAAGAGGACAAGAAATGAGATGATTCTTCAAGGTGCTTTATTTGTTATATCATAGTGTCTGCTATGAATGTTGTGATACTCAGAGGAAAACACAAAAAGCAAAGTTGTGTAATTTACCTGCAAGGACCACTGTCTCCCTCCTTCCTTCCCTCCCCACACCTCTCTTCATCCTCTTCCTTCTTCTCCCTACTTAGTAGCAGCAACAACAAATGCCCCCTAATTATTCCATCTTTCCTTCTCCAGGCTAAGACTACATGGGCACTGTCTGAGTAGCCCCACTTCCTGCATGATTGAGAAAGAAACCTTCATTTGTGTGGACTCAAAGAAAGGGAGATGCAGTCCTTTTTCCAAAATATAGTCACAACTGCAAGTCACAAGTACACAAAAGACACAATCATAATTCTCTTCGTACAAACTGCACATTTTTTCTTTAAGGCTAACCCAATACTTCTGAACTAGATCATTGAGTATATTGGTTAAAATAATACATATCTGTTGTAAAAGTTTATCATGTGTAACACAATATACACAAACAAGGAAATGATCCAGTGCTACTACCTAAAGGCAAGCAACTTTTGAAAATTCTCTTAATATATAATTGGCAAGTACAAATATTCAGAGCATAAAAATCTCTGCTATATATTGTTCAATATTGTTTTCTCTCAGTAACAATTTTGTCTATAGGGTAAAACTTAATCTTCTTCAATGCAATGTAAACCCATTTCTATCAGAATAGTTAGAGTCCATACAGTATTTTCTCAGTAAAATTAGAATTTTTCAGTAAATTAGGTTTTTCTCCTTTATGTCTAGAATCATATCCAAGTTTTGGCTCAGTTCAAACAGTATCACACTTGGAAGAATGTGGGTATCCTGCGACACCACCTGCTCGCCCCATATTACCTGCTCACGCTGCACTTTGTCTCCATTGATTCGTCTTGATCTTTAATGACATAGTTGGTAAGGTTTTGTATTCTTTCATTAGGCATAGCTTCTCCAACCTTCTCTTTCTGGCAACAATGACTTTTAATTCACCCACTCTTTTCTAGCTAGATGCACAACCTGTTTGAAAGTAAGAAAAACAACAATTTAGAGCACCAGAATAGATTTTCTTTTCTTAGTTACTATCCTAAAACCATAAAACGTGCCCCTGAAGCCCATCTGTCTAGGTAATTTCTGTGGCCATTGCTACTCCATATCTTAGGAATCATGCTGGACACAGGATTTCTCTACAAGGATTACCAACTTTACAGTCACTCTCTGAAACACAAGACACAAGTCTCTTCAGCACGGTACTTCCCTGCTCCAGATTTAATTGGAGGTTCTAAAATTCTACTCACTTGCAGTTCAGTTCCAGGATATCCTCGAAGAGTAGCATGTTCTCAACACAAGTTGTTTTTTTGTTTGTTTGTTTGTTTGTTTTTTTTTGCGGCACCGGGGATTGAACACACGACCTTGCGCTTGCCGGGCAGGCGCTTAGACTGCTGAGCTAGATCCCCAGCCCTGTTTTTGAGACAGGGTCTCACTATGCCACTCAGGCTGGCCTTGAGCTCACTTTGTAGCCCAGGCTGGTCTCAAACTCACAACGATCCGCCTGTCTCAGCCTCCCGAGTGCTGGGATTACAGGCGTGAGCCACCACGCCCAGCTCAACACAAGTTTTTAAAATCAGACCCTCTCCTCAATTTAAAGACCTAATCCAAAATTGGGCGTCTGACATGAATACACATTTCTCAAATGAAGAAGTAGAAACAGCAAATAAATATATGAAAAAACGTTCAACATCACTGGTCATTCAAGAGATGCAAATTGAAACAATGCTGAGATTTTATCTCATCCTATAAAAAATGGCTATCATCAAGAAATCAACCAATAACAAATGCTGGCAGGGCTGTGGGGCAAAAGGAACCCTTCTTCCCATCGGTAGGTGAGTACACTGGTGCAACCACTGTGGAAATCAGTGTGGAGATTCCTCATAAAAACCAGGACTAGAAGTTCCATCTGACCCAGCTATTCCCCTCCTAGGTATCTTCCAGAAAGAATTAAAAGCATCATTCCATAGCGATACATACACTCTCATGTGTATAGCAGCACAGTTTGTAATAGCCAGATCTTGGAAGCAGTTCAAATGCCCATCAACAGAGGAATGAATAAAGACTTTTTTAGTACATTGGAGAACTACCCTGCCATAAAGAAGGATAAGCATGAGACATTCCTAGGTAAATGGATACACCTTGAGACAATACTCTCTAAGTGAAATAAATTGGACACACATGTGTGAGTACTGCATTGTTTCTCTGATGTGAGAAACTGAAAGTGTAAATAAGGACCAAGATTAATATTAGGTATCATGAAATAGGGAAAAAAAATGTGCAGATGGGAAGGGGAACCACGGAGGGGGGAGGGGAAAAGTAAAGATAAGTGAGAAAAGAAGAAAAAAAACAGAAACAAAACTTTTGTAAATGGGGAGGAGGGAGGGGTTGAAGGGAGTGAGTGGAATGGAAAAGAATCGAGTTTAATCATGTACAGGTACAAATTCTCTATGATGAATGTGATCATCATGTATATCTAAAATATACAATAAAACCTGACTGAAGAAAAAATAATAAATAAATGAATAAATAAAACCAAGTTACATCCACTCCAGCTGTCCTCCTACAGCTTAGATAACCCTTATTCAATCTACCGGTAATAAGGCAGAGGTGCTTATTACATTATCTCAAAAAAGACTAGCTATAGCAAAAACTAGAGTCGTCTTCCAGGATTAGTCTTTTAGAAGTACAATATTCTGGCACTTCCAGGTCAAAAACCCTGGCCTTAAAGAATCTGTCTCTATCGCTCTCAAGAGTCAATTTTTCATCTTAGATGCCAAAGTATTGACATTTTGTCCTCTGTAGTCTGCGTAATCACATCCTGAAAGAGTATATATGAATGAAGCAATAGGGGAAGGGGCAAGCAAAAGGAGAAATAGATTGGATTATGAGAAGAATTTCAGTTACATAGAAATCTGAGACCTGTCCATCCACCTGCTTATTTAACTCTATTTCTACAGAAAATTTTCTTCTTCTTTAGAGAATTCAAGCAAGTCCAATGCTTTCATCTCTTGGAATTTTACAGTGTTCCCCACTTTGTTTGAAGCTCTACTTGAGCATCCAGTTAGGACATTTTTCCCTCCCTTCATTCTGGAATTGCACTTGACCTGCCATTGAACTCACTGGGCACATCGCTTATTCCCCAGACCATAGAGTTTCATTTGAAAGATGAACAATCTCTTAAAAGTAATACATTACTGTAGTCTAACAATTTAGAACACCAGAATAGGTACTTTATTTTTTTCTTGCCACTAGTATGAGAACTCTCAGTGGCAAACTACTCCAAAAGTAGAATGCAATATCAGAGATGAAGTTGTACATAAAAAGCTCTTAGGCATAAATTTATTGGGGATATACAATAAAATTTTTTAGCACGCTCCTATTACTATTTCTTTCACTGCTATTGTTAACTCTTTTCTTCATAATTACCATGGGGACCACAGGTCTGCAAACTTTTCCAGTGAAGACCCAATAGTAAACTTTTTAGGTTTTGTACAATATTTGCTCTGTCACAACTACTCCATTTTTCCATAGTAGGACAAAGTTGCCACAGAAAATACAGAAATGAACAGACACAGCTGTATGCCCATGAATTTATTTACAAAAATGACAGGTGGGTCAAATTAACTCATGGTTCAGTTTGCTGAGCCCTGTTTTATACTATTTAGTCCCCATCAAAAAATGTACCCCCTTTTTAATTTATTCTGCATTCTCTGCTTCATTAATCTTTGGAGGTCACTACTTCTCCTGTTGACATGACACAATTTAAGTCTATACCTGTCTCTCATCAGGGCATTTAAGGTCTTCTACAATAAGACCATTAGAAAGAAAAAGGAAATGGGACACAGCAGAAAAAAATGTTGGAAAAGGTCATCTAGTCCACATGGCAGTTTGAGTGAGGACAGGCAAGCAGTTCAATGGGCATTTTCAAAAGATACCGAAACTTCAAGCAGAAACCAGAGAAGATTGGTGCCTACAAATCTTTCCAGAAATGCTGGAAAACACAAAGACAGATCATGAGGGCTGTCACAGATAGGTGGTCAAAAGGCATCATTCATAGCATTTTCCTTTCTACTAAAGGGTCTCAGTCAAGTGTTCAAGGGGACAAAACAAGCTTAAGTACTATCCACGAATCAGGTATGTGGTAGGTTCATTAGTAACTCAAGCAAGTTCTAAACTCTAAGTCTCTGGATACCATCTAAATGACGCATAGCAGAACAAGGAACTGGATCCATAATAAGCCAAGGAACTAAGCTAAGCAATTAGGGGCAAAGAGAGGTTCATTCCTGTCTCAGAGCAGACAATGGAAAGACTTATTCAGATAACATGAAATTGGTCATGGAGCGATACAGAGAATGCTAGTTTAGGTTCTAAATGACCTTCCTGGGAAATGGCTCAATTAAGTAAGGAAATTCAAAGACATTATCCTTTGCAGCAAATGTTTATTTTCTTCTTACAGATGATGAGAGACTAAATGATACCAACTTGAAAGCTCCCAAGACTAGAGAAGACACGTAAACCTTGACTTGAAAAATTCAATAGGCAGAGCAGTAGCATCAGCAAATATTTAGTCATGGTCTGACTTCACAAAAAATCAAATAACATCTAAAGACCATTTATTTAGTCATCTGGAAAAACCACTGTCACAAACATCAATAATGTTTATCATCTACATAAGCATCAAATGTTCACCTGCAGGAAGCACTAAGTGGAAAAGCAAATCAAAATTAGATAATAACTAGGTTAGCATAGAACTAGTAGAAAGTTGAATGGAGGTATAAATTGTTCACAGGAGTTAGGACAAGATAACATGAAATATATCCACTTCCACATAGAAATATCCTTCTGAGTGGATCCAGAGCATCTGTGTCCACCACCTACAATTTCTTGCATCTCTCTTCACAAGAGAGACACCATTCTTAGCAAGGGAATCATTTGAGTTTCAAAGGCATATGTAGAGTCCTACAACCCTTTTCGGTTCTTGGATTAACATTACCAATATTTGTTTCCCTGAAACTCTCCTTTTCTGTATTTCCACCCTTAGTCTATATTTTTACCTTTATTTTTGATAAATACAGTCCTTAAATAAATCAATGTGTACCATCGATGCAAAGTCACATCTGTTTAACATGGGAACCATTCATTATCTCTCCCATGGTCTTTCTTATCTTTATTCTGGTCTACTGTTTTAACTCTCAAGGAATATTCCCTTTCAGCTAATGTCTGAAAAAGTAAAAGTCTTCACATCATGCCACTAGTGAGTACTATAAAAGGAAAGCTACAGAAGCACACAAAGGCATACACTAGAGAAATAGTGTTCTTCAACAGATTGGTAGAAATGTACATTTAGGGGACCAGCTGTTGGTAGCCAGATCAGTGGATCTTGTTAAAATAATTTAATTCCAAGCTTCAGTACATCAAGGTTTACTTCCTGCCTCAATTAGTATTGGCTTAGGAACAGATGTGGGTCTAAACCTGTGGAGTAATTGACAGGGGGAACATAGAGAAGGCCCTGGGGGTTGTGGGAAGATCCAGCCTGCGAGCAGCTGGTGGAAATAGAGATAGCATGGCACAGGAGGCCAGCCATGGAGCAGCAGAGGAGACCTTGGTGGGGAGATGGGATGAATAAATATAGACCTGATGAGGACAAGGGAAAACTCTAGAGAATAAGAAATGGGAATCTGTACTGATCAGTTTGGAATATTACCTTCACAGAGTGCAAAACAAAAAAAAAAAACAAAGAATGAGAGAATATAACAATAAGTGCCTATGAACAGACTAATAATTATTCTAAGGTCTTCATTTACGAGTTGCTTAACCATGGAAAAGTCATTGATGCTCGCCCCTCTTTGAAAAATGGGAACATTAAAACTACTGCACAGGGTTATTGTAAAGAGTAAATAAGATAGTGCATATAAAGTGCTTATTATTCTGATTCATGGACTATGCTAATAAATACTATTTCCTTCTCCTATCACGTCAGAGATTCTTAGCCTGAAATTCATAGCCCCAAGAATAGGGAAGAGTTTAAACCCCTTCAAACTATTTACAAAAATTTATGTGTACATATATGTTTGCATGTGCTTTTTCTAAAAAGAAGGTATACATACTTTCACAATTTTCACCTATTATTAGAATAATGGTTGAAAAGCACCATGTAATACATAGAGGCAAGAGAAAATTTTTAAATCTTACTCAAAGGAGAAAATGTGACTCTAACATATGAACCTGAAATTGGATAGGACTAGACCTCAGGAATTAATCTTTTAATTCTGACAGCTAAGCATCAGAAGAGAGAATTGAATTGTTGGGATTTAAGTGTAATCATACAACAGAGAATTCTTTAGTTGATTCAGTTCCCTATTTGGATCTAGTCATGACTTAAAACATTGCTCTCCTCTAAGTTTTTTGTTCCATCATTAGTTAAATTCTCTTCTAATTTATTATGACCTGTTCTTCTATCTGAGGACAACAAATGCTATGATGCATATTCTGACTTTTCCTAGTCAAAAACCAAGGAGATGGTCAGTGTAATGAATACATAAATTCCAGACAATTATCTTTCCATTGCTGAGTTGATGTCTTTTTGCCAATTTTTATCAACTACAAAATATTTCACACCAGTGTTGATGGAGAGCTGTGAAAATAAAATAGATGCTTTATTTATGATGAAAACAATTATGACAAAGTATAGTCTGTATAATGGCAGTTATAACAACTGGCTATACTTTATAAGGTTGATAGACCATTCCAAACTACTGAGAAGGTTTTAAATTAATACAAAATAAAGAGTGGGTCTGGAACCAACTTATCTACCTTTTATAAAATGACAAAATCATTAATATTTTATATACATTATGAAGATAATAAATTCAGACATAAATATTTTTGTGAATTAAAAAAGTAAGTCAAGTCAAGTAAGTAAGTTCTTCCTGTGCCAAAGTTAATATTTCAAGACAAATAGGGAAATAAAGAATTAATAAATATGCAAAGGATTGTAATTCTAGTCCCTTAACATATTCATAAGCCAATTAAGAAAATATGGTTGGCATTCCATTATTAGTGGTAGAAGGTTTGATGCAAGGAATAATTGGTCTGCTGGTTCATGAGATTATATACGGAGTTCTTTCACATATATAACCTGCAGATAATTAATGTCTATTTTATGGCATTTAAAAAAAATAATTTTGGTGACTATAAGACAATAATAAAACACTTCTAAGGACAAATAATGTTTTTGTGAGTGATTCTTAATACATGAGTTCTTATTTAGTTAGTACTGTATTTATAGAGCTATCAATTTCCTTCTAAAGGAGCTGCCCTATTGTGGATTCAGGCATTTGCATTTACATTGCTTTTGCCTGTCAATCAGTTTTACTCACTGAACTTTAATGAAGCAACTCAAGAACCTGGGCCACAGGAAGGAAAATGATAAAACTTTCAATATGCATCTGTTTTTCATTTAGAATTGTGCATGTTTTAGTTAAAATGTTTTCAGGTAAACTATATCATGGCTAGTTCAAATTTGCACATCTGAAACTTTTTTTGTTTGTTTTTTTGAGGTTTTTCAGACTTGATACATATATTGTCATCTCAGAAATTGGTTAGCAAAGGAAGGCCTGGTTCAATTTATAAAGGATGAGTTCAGAGTAGTGGGTATGTGCCTGTAACCCCAGCCCTAGATTTCAAGCCCAGCCCGGACTGTGTATTGAGTTCAAGGCCAGTCTGGACTGCATAGTAAGATCCTGCTTTAAAAAAAGAAAAGTTTGCAAATGACTACAGCAAGAGGGGGATATGATGAAAGATGGTAACAAAAAAATGTTAAAGAGAGATAAGTTTAACATATTAAAATACAGTCTATAAATTCCACATGGTCAAGGAGTATTTTTATTTAGCTCACTGTGCTACATCTATTTCTCAGGATTATGTGTGCAATATAGGGTTGCTACAATGAAATTACTTTAACTTGGTGAACTTGTAAATGATAAAACTCTCTGAAGACAGACCACACTAACATGTCACTGAAACACCCCAGCAGAGACAGAATGACAACATGGCAGAGATGCCGTCTACAAGATTCAAGTTTCAAGTAACACTGAGATTTACATGACCTCACTTATGGTCCTACTCAATCACGAACTTCTATGTCTTAAAATAAAAGAAACATGGTGGATGATAGTATCCTTTCTGCCTCATTTTTTTAAAAAAGGCAAGAATGATAAGTCCAGAAGGTAAGTTACCAGATTCCTTTTCTCATACCTACAAAATACCTGAAATAATCTGAAAATCTACTAAAACCATCAAATAGGATGTTTGTTAAATAAACATACTTTAAATTAAGTTCACTGGATAAAGCTACTTTGGTTGATAATTATCAAGAACCAAATTGAGGGTACATTTTTCAACTTTCAGGTTAATTGAAGCACAATCTGAAAGATATTCCACCCAGTTGTACTGGGTCAGTCATTACTAGTAATCAAAAACTCTTGAATATACTGTAGAATTTTTCTACTTCAATCTTATAATAGGTTTCTTCTTTTTTCTTCTTTTCTTTTTTCTTGGGGGGGGTGGGGGAGACATGGTTTCTCTGTGTAGTTCAAGGTGGCCCCTTGAGCTCACTATCTACCCCAAGCTGGTCTTGGACTTCCACCAATCCTGCTGCCTCAGCCTACTGAGTGCTGAGATCACCATGTCCAGCACTTCCTTTCTTTCCTAAGAAAAAAAATTTTTTTTTTACTTACTAGCAAAGCAAAGTTTCAGTACCTTTCTAGTGAAATAATCCTCTTTCAGATAATCAAATAATTTGTGCTACACTGTCAGTTTCAATGACTGGCTTAGATTAAAACCATAAATATTCTGCATGATACCACAAAACATCTGCTCTTTCATTACAATATGCTACTTTTATGATTTTCTTTCAAGAAGTCTGAGTTTTATTTACATTTACCAGATTACAGCCTATAAAACTTGAAGTGACTGCTTAGCAGTAAGACTTTCAAATAATAACCATATAGGCAGACACATGTTAATAAATTGCTCCTTAATAATCTTCCCGATAGCAGAACAGTTCATAGACCCCCAGTAATTCCATAGAAAAAGGGCAAGGAAAAAGATGCCTGGAGTTGATTTTAGACTTGATTCTTAATTTCACATAAACTTAAAGGAAGTTGACTACAATGGAGTCCACTGCTAAGGCTTAAAGGCCGGACATGTATGTGAAGGTTATAGGGCAAGGAGAGAAGCCTCAGTTATAATACTGAGTTTCTCAAGAAATGTTATTTTAAATTGACTTGAGTCCTTTTTATTTTATAAGGATTCCCTTGTTTTCCATTTCTATTCCTTTAATGGAAATCTTAAGATTCCCTTACCACAAACTGAGTTCAAAGTTTGACTTCTAAAGCGTTCTTTTCAAAACTCTCAATTACTTGAAAATCCCTGGATTATTGAAAACTCCCCACACATTACTTTTATTTTAAAGGAATTGTGTGTGTATGCTTTATACATTAACCACAGATTGGGATATACAAGAAAAAATATTAGATGCTAAACTTGCTTCAAAACTTTACGACTTAAAAAACTAAATAATACACTGGATACATTGATCAAACACTGAAATAGAAAATGCATACACATTATGTTTTATTCATTGGCAAAATTGGTTATTCTGCTTAGAAAACATTTCCTAAAGTCCTTTTTTTAATGGAGTATATTTGATGATGTTTTTAAACTGCAAAGACAGTGGTATCTTGGTTCTTGAACTTAATTTGTTCTGTGATTTTGGAAAAGATGGTCACATTTGTGTTTGTGTGGGGAAAATGGCTGCATTGTGTTTGTCACTGAATGCAAAGTTTGCAAACAAAAACAAAATTCTGTCAAACTCTTCTGTTTGCGAAGCAAATTGCAAAGAAAACTGTTTGTGAGCCGAGGTGCTGCCACATAAGAAAATAAAACAGTGAAGACTGAAAGCCTTTTGCATGCCGGAAATGAAGGCAGGAAGTGATGCCACTTGTGAGTGTTATGAATGCGTTCAGAGTAGCTGCTTCCTTGGCCTCCACTTTAAGGCCAAACATAAGTCGTTTGAAGCCACTGAGATCCTATCAACTTTAATCTAGTGAAAGCTTCCTCTCCCTGGGTTTCTTGCAAAATAGCCTACTTATTCTTCATCCTACTGACTCAGATCACAATGTACTCCATAGCTACTGACGATGACAATGCCTAATGACCAACACTAGAGTCCTAAAAATAAGTTCCTCCATCATAAATTTTCTTTAAACCACCCAATTCACACCCCCATAGGAAAACCCAAGGGATAATGTCCGTGAACTTTAATAAAGGCAAAATCTCCCTGGTTCTCTCTCCTGCTCACCCCTCCCTCCTTCCTTCTCCCTCTCTTACTCTTCACCAGCCACCTATAAAATTCTTAACCTTTCTGCTTACACGAATAAGAAATTTACTCTGTTTCGTACATTTCCTGATCGCCCTTACCTGACATTTATGTGAACCTAACTTCCCTCTGGTTTGGATTCACTTAGAGAGTAGCTATCCTGGCCACTCTGAAGAAGGACCTCAAGACCAAATGAAGGAGAAACCACAACAATAGAAATTACAATAATGAGGTTCAGTCGTTTACCAATATGTCCTGAGTTAGCCATCAAATTCTGTTAAAAGCTTATAACTCAAATTTAAAGCAAGGAGAATCTTACAGGTATTTAGTAATAAATTTTTCCCCAAATTCTCCAAGTTTAGTTTGGTGAGTTTTTGTCTTTTTTTTTTAGTTTTTCTGGATATATGAGAAATAGATTTCAATAGAAAATGTATATAGAAGAATCAATCAAATGATGTGGACCAAATTCTGTAATGAAGGCCTTAAAAGCAGTTCTCATGATTAAGTTTTAGCGGTTGGGGAATTCCCACAAACATACTGACTCACATTAGGATATAAATCACTTGTACTTACTAGAAACTACTGTAATGTGAAAAACTTCCTTTATTAATGTATAGCTTAAATGAGAAGAATTTTGAGTGGATACCTGGGCAATTAACCATTTTAGCTTGCTCTTAACCTAATTTGAACATAGCTTTTCTCTGTTCAGGATTATAAACGTAAGACTCAGAGTAATAACAACTGGCTACTCACAGTTTCAGCAAAATATTCATTGACTTGAGAATGTTGAACTAAATGAAAAATGATCTACTCATTTATATTCCTTAATACTGATTAACCAAATAAAATCCATACACACTACATTTTATGCTTATTTGAACTCTAATAGCTATAAAATATTGAAGTATTTGTATCTAAAATAATGCTACTGGTGATTATCACAGTGTACATTATCTGCTTTGAAAGTGAATACCTAAAGGTTTTCAACAGTCTCAGGTAATGTTCAACCTCCCTGCTCAACTCTCCTCTGCCAGTTTCAAGATGAGTTAGCAGGACCCTAATTGGATATCATATTTCAGGAGCTCTGGATGAACAATTCCTGTTTAATCATGAGAAAGGCCCAAAGGAAAATAGAACTTGTGTTTGTTGATCTCCATATGATCAAATGAGATGTCTAATATTTCTTTATGTTTAAATAGTCTCTGAAAATGAAATTCTAGAGATTTAGTCTCAAATGACATATTTCAATTAATAGTTCTTTTTTTATATTATTTTGAAGAGAAAGAAACAAATACAAAATAGAACAGAATGTTCAATCAAAACAAAGCAAAGAATGTGATATAAGACTTCAAAACAAAACAAAAATAAACCAACAATGATTGCCATGTTTCCCCTTGATATTTTCAAAATAACTTCCCATACCATCAGGAATAATAAAATCAAACACAACAAAACAAAATAAAA